>VYXF01006937.1:223968-241468 GCA_013397295.1 Polioptila caerulea
GAGAGGAGAGGAGAGGAGAGGAGAGGAGAGGAGAGATTTGGTAAACAGAATTTATTTTTAATAGTTTAAATAAGATGACTGTTTGAACATGCCCTTAAACTGTAAATGTTAGAGTCTGAAAACATAACCTACAATCAGAAAACATGTAAACAATGGAACAGATGCATCAAGAATGGCTCATTACAAAACATTAAAGATAGTGATTATGTTTTCCTCACCTATGTGATAAGTTTTCAGCTGCCTATTTCTCCTAATATAAGCACTGTACTTGTGTACACATGGAGCACAGTGTGTTATCATCACACCAGGCTGACCAGAACCACTCTCAGAAGTTCCTTCAGCTGTCTAAAGAAGTCCAAAGCAGGCATCATTACCTTAAAAAAAAAAAAAAATCCACCAGATAAATGCTTCCTCTCCACCTGAAATATGAAAACGTTTCCCACAGGCCCTTCCTATTCCCTCACATATTGCACTGTAAGCCAGTTCCATAGACAGCACTCTATGTGATCATGCAACTAGACTAGACAAAAAAATTTTCCCCAGGATTTTTGTTATGTCACAGAATAGAAGTCTGGTTTCTGTAATGCTCTCTGTTTCTATATGTTCATATGTGAGTGGACCTGTCTGTACAGAAAATAAGATAACACAGTGTGTGTGACTCAGAATGGAGCAATAAAATCTTTCTGCCTGCCCTAACAGTTCGATATCTATGGTTTGTATAGGGGAAAATGATCCATTCACCTCTCTGACATGAGTGTGAATTATAACAAGAGTATGTAGGACTATTTCCCTTTTCACCAGTGGGTAATGAGAGCTTACTTCCCTCCTCCCCCTGCATTAATAGGTTCCGAAAAATCCTTAGAGCAACGCCATCTGTGGATTGGAGGCAGATGTCAGCACTGAATTGATGACCTTGCTAAGTTGCTTAGGCCAACAGGTCAAGTTCTCCTCCCTTTTCCTCATCCTTAGAGCTATTTCTCTACGTGAGTGAGTGCAAAACATGTTAACAAGGGTAATGTGTACCTGCTGGTTGTGAAAGAGCTTTATAAGCCACAGTCCTGTTAGGAGAAAGAACAGAAAAAGGAGGAAGGACTGGAAATGCCCTGAAAGTCTTTGCTCATTTTGAATGTGTCCCTGCCTGGGAGATGCTCTCATTGGTTGGAGAGATGAGAAGTAATGATATATGTAATGTGAAGGCAATTGCCTGGGGTATGACAGCTTGAGGGAGGAAAGAGACAGATTCAGCAACATATCAGTATATGATTCTTTAAAAGTAATTGCTTTAATCCCTGAACCATAATTTAAAACCTACTAAGTTTCATTGTCTTCTGCTCTAGTTTTCCCCTATGAAACAACACCAAAAAAATCATTCTTTTAAACTAAACTTATGTGAGTTCCATCAGAGGAAGTATTAGGCCACTCTACTGCCAATAGAACAGGTGAGCAATGCTGAGTTATAAGACCAAGCGGTATTTGTGTTGAAAATGTTAAGCTTCATCACTTTGGACTACAGCATTTAACCAGTTTATCCTTGGGTGTCCTGCACCAATGTTTTTCAGTACGTCCCTTATTTTAACTTTGACTGAGAAATATATTGTTCTGTATCCACTATAGTTTTTAACATAAACTGCTGTACTATAATCTAATTCAAAAGAATCTCTGTAGGAAAAAGAGTAGTATGAGAAATGTTTAGTCCATTAACAGTTCCTCAAAAAACACTGTAATATATACCTTAAACTAAAATTTAGCAAAATAGTGCAAAATAACATTTTCAAGAAAATTTTATATTAAAATGTTGGAGCTGAATTCTGCAGAGGCAGCCACTCAGCCACTCTTCAAAACTCAGTAAATGATCATCTAAAGACCACAGATAGGGCACTCTATGTGACTTGGACTATAATCTTTTTACTCTACCTATTAACAGCAGTATGCCAAACCCAGCCAATGATTTCTCAATCTGACTTACTAAACAAATAATAAACATATCGCCTAACTCCGAACACTCCCACATCCTTTAACTTATACAGCTCTGTACTTTCTTTAACTAATGAATGCTTTTTTCTTGGGTGCTTATATACACTTAACTTTTTTTCTGTACTGGAGTAACCCACAGTCCAAGTACCAGACATAAATTATAGATATTGTCCTGTTTGAAATGGTTTCAATAAACTCAAGCTAGTTCTGTGCTCAACTCCTGTTAACAATTTATAATTTTCAAATTTAAATAAACTAGTAAAAACCTCACAGTTTACCCAGTTCATCTATTTGCTGGTCTTGATCTTGAACTGTTCATTTTTTTTTTGTGCTTTTCAGATCCTGCAAGATGAGGAGTTATGGGAATGTTTATAGAAGAGGCCCTTTACAAGTGGAGGGGCATCTAAAGGATTAGTGGACTATTTTCAGCTGCCATGAGAGGAGGAAGCTCTGGCTATCATCCAGAAAACTGGCATTAGGGTTGATAAATCACACCTACCTGTGATCATCTAGAAGTAGTGGTTTATGTTGGTAGAAAGAGTGAACACTCTCTTGGAAGGATTGTTCAGCTCAGTCATGCTAAGCGCTCAGTAAAGGAGAGCTCCCTAGGAGACAAAGGGAGACTTCTGACTGCTTTAAACCAGATGCCCGTGATTAGGTCAAAAGTGATCTAGAAACTTCAGGTTTGCCTCTAGGAGGTGTGGGGCTGATCTCTGGATCCAGGTTTGGCTTTTAGGAGGCAAGGGGACTCTTGTCCAAATACTCAAGTATGGGTTTTTTACTAAGAATCCTAGAAAGGATGGAGAGAAACTTCAGCCCTGTGAAACTTCAGTGAAAGATCACGGTGTGGTTTGTTTCATTAGTTCCTGTATGTGTTTTTAAATTCAAGGCAAGTAGGTGAAAGACACTTGAAAGACAGGAGAGGAAGCAATAAACACTAGTGCCAAGGACAAGAGTGCTGAAGAGATGTCTGGGTGGCTCCAGATCTACCTGCGGGGTGTCTCAGACCATGCTCTGTCAGATAGGTTAAACAGGTTGCATCTTCTCTCTGGCCTTGCCTGTGGAAAATAGAGCATGGAAGGAGGAAGGGACTGCCAATCCCATTCTCATTATGATAAAGAAGTGATATGTCTAAATTATTCACTCAAATGCCTGGATGTCATCCCAGGACCAATAATGGATGTGCCTCACAGCCGAAAAATATGAATGCTTGAAAGGGGAAGACATCCTACCACGGGGAGGAACAGATGGTAATAAACATGGCTTGTGTCATCCTTCTAGCCCCTTTCTGTATCTCACAATGATTTTTAGAATAACCAAACAGAACTTGGTGGAATGTTTCTCAGTAAAATGAAATTTCATGGACATGTATTGCTTTTCCTGAGCTGAAACATTTGTGGAGATTGCTTTGTGGGAATGAGGTGTTTAAAAGACTTCTCGATTGCATGCTCATTGGCAACAGACTGTGCAAGCACAAACATGAAAGATAAAAAATAAACTATTCAAATGTAACTTTTAGAAACAGAATTTAATTTAAAAATTTCAAAGCATTTTGTGAAAACTGTTTAGAAAGTTTCAGCTGTATTACAATGCAGAGTGGAAACAGTCTTCAGAAATTTAAACATGGACAGTGCTGACAGTATCTAAACTATTTTCTAACAATTAGAAACAGGCCTATACTTCAGGTTAAACTCTCATTTCATCACTACAAATTAGTGCTAAGAATCATACAATTACAATTGTAGTTTTACAACCTTAATTATTGGCAGGTGGATCCCAGTTCCTCAGAACTGAGTTATTTGGGGTTTCTCCTGACTATTTTTATTTTCCTGCTGATCTTTGAATTTCATCTAGCATGCCTTACTCAGGCTAAACTCCCACTGAAGTCAATTTTGCCTGAGCAGGAATTGCAAGATTAGACCCTTTGTCACAGAGAGGGTGAATCATCAAATTCTGTTTTCTCACATAAATCAGGGAAGAACTCAGTTGACAAAGCCACAGAAAGTCTTACACTTCCCTTTTCTGTAAATTCACCTTGTTCCCTCCTCTTATGGCCTCTTTGGTCTGACATAAGGAGTTAAGAAGTCCACCCATTCAAAAATACAAGGTTCTGAGGGAAAATATTCCTTATGATTATGGACATTATATGAGACATTAAAATTCTGGTATTGTCTTCTTTAGCATATGGAAAGGAAAATAGGAAATAGTACAGTTCAGACCCATTACTGTGGAAAACAGTGAAAAGAAGAAATACAACAGTGAAAATTTAGCTCATTCACACCTTCTTCTTCATTGTACATTGGATTTCAGAGTGTAACGTGCATATAATCAATTTGGACTTGGTTTGCAGTCGTATATTCCCTAGTGGGGCCCTAGTATCTTGACCATGAATTTCAAAATAACTACACAAAGTGATGATAAAAAGTAGATTTTTCTACTGGAACTAATGGTGATTCCTTCCGTTGTTTTGCACAGCATATGCTGTTCATAAATAATGTCAGAATTGGGCCAAGTCCCCTTAAGAAAGGTGGTCATTTAATGTAAGTAAATCCACATTAAATATTGAAGATCAGAAAAAAGCTGCCTTTTCAAAGAGGTCACTTTTAAGTGAAGGAAACAACAATGCATGTGTGCGGATGGCCAGTTCCACACTGGGTGACACAGAGTTAATGGCTCATAGAGAGCATATACATGTTTTTTAAAGATGTTTTATTGCTTACAAAAGGAAGTAGTCTAGAGAGACTGGATACATAAACTGGCTCCAGCCAGCTGCGGCTGTCAGGCTAGGAAGGATCCTGTTCAATTAGTGTTGTAAAATAAAATACTTTGTAAAGGAAATAAACACTATGAGAGCTAAGATTCATGCTTTCAAATATACACAAGGTTTGAATTTTTAATTAGGGCTGCTAATTACAGTCATCAGAAAGCAGAACAGAATAGATTTTACCTTACATTTAGCAGACAAGCCTTCAACCCCAGTGTATTTTTCAATTTCATTAATATTTTATGAAAATGGCCCTTGCAGCTTCAGCCTATTCTGTGCCTCCTACAAAACTGCCCCACATTATGGATGCCAATGCCTTTAAGCCATGTGCATTAGTGAGATGACAAAATGCAAAACAGCATCTTGTCAACCATTGCATCAATTGATTCTATTAGATAGTGTAAAAACAGTTGGGTGTGAGTTATAATTTAGCTGACACTAATGATGAAACAAGACACTGGCTGGGAGCAGACATTAGCTATAAGCCAGAAATTAATGCTTCTAATATTTTTGAACAAATTAACCTTAATGAACTGGCCATGTATATACTGTAGTATATACTGATAAGTCAATTAGTAGAGAATAGAGGTTATGTATATATAGATATATAGGAAAAAAAAGTATGGTTATAGAGAGTTCCAAGAATACAATGCCATTAAAAGCAATTCTACAGTAAATTCAGTTCTTTTTTACATTTAGATACATTCCAACTCTAATGTGCAAATGTCCAATCTTGGCCTTTTCACTGAAATTTTGTATGCAAACAAGTACAAAATTCAGTATGTCATCATACTGATAGAGCAGACCCAGTGAATATGTGTTCACAGAAATGTCTTAATCTCACTGATATTTTACCATTACAAACTTTGGGAGCTGGTGGTACAATTTCTAACTGCTTTCATAATGTGTTAACCAAAATTTACAGTCTGTTTCCTTTTTATTCACCTCCATTTGTGAGCATGCTGTGATAGAGATTCTTACATGTTCTAAATCCAGTCACTGTCTAAAAGGATGCAGTAGCATTTTAAAATAATGTAGCTAATATGAGACCCTAAATTCTAGGAATTTTATTTACAGGCAACCTAGAAAACAGAAGTGGTTAATTTATAAGGAAGCACAGAACAAAGGTAAGGCACTTGCCAACAATAGTTTGTTGGTTTAACTTTGACTTGCTTTCCTGGGAAAGAAGAAAACAGAATTTTCAATGTGAACTGTCAACCCCACTTATGACAGGGTTTCACTAGTTAGGAATTCAGAGTTCCTCCTCCATTGGCAGAATGATGTAAAGAAAACCACCAAACAAAATTCTTTCAAGTTTCAACTACAACTCTACTTAAATAATTTACTTTTTAGTTTTACTCAGACTATTCTTTTTAAACTTAGTTGACATTTTCGTTGACAAGCACATTTTATTGCACAAGATCAGTAGTGGAATTGGCAGTGAAAAAGAGAGAGAGGGGAAAAAAGCTGGCTCTACTCAATGAGAGAACTACTATCTTGCCTTTGGGAAAAACAGTGCTGGCAGTGACCCTTTCTGAAGCCAGCAATAAGTGGTAAACCAGTCATTGTAAGTAAAATATTTGGCAACTTTGAATGTTTCCTTCTTCTACAAGAAGTAAACCAGAGGCTGTTTAGCTAATACATTCAAATCAAGCCAACAATTAAAAAAAAAAAGAAAAAAAATGTTGGGTGTGATTGTAAAGACTTTAATCCATTAGAAAGTAAAAAAGAAAGTTATTAAATCATTGAAAATGTAAATAATATAGCCTTCCCTTCTGAATTACTGATCTGTTGTTAAAACTTATGGAGAGACCAAAAATAAATTACTCAGAGAAAAAAAGTGCAAAAAAAATCTCTAGGATAGCTTTTTATTTCTAAGATTTCTCTCTTATATTCCAAATGCATAATGCTGTATAATAATCAAAAGAGAAGGCAGACAAAAGGAATTTTCAAGAAATTAATCGATATTAGCATTACATACTAATGAATGACCAGTGCTTCCAAAGTGCCTTATGGAGGACACAGAAAGAGCTACAATAACACCCCAGCCAACACTCCATTCGAAGAGATCTGTTCCAATAAAGCCACATATTAAAGCTGCTCTTGGAGTATTGAAGCTCTCGCCTTTTAGCCACCCTGCACTCATTTGGGGAAGTGTCTTAGACAGCTGTATGTAACAACAAATCAGGAACAGGAATGGACAAGTTTTGTGACTTAAATGAAGGCAAATCAATCCGTTTGCTAAACTAGTTTAATGAGAAGTTTGTCTAGCTTTAATCCCAAAAGCTGCAAGGCTGAACCCAAATGCCAAATGCTTATGTCATTGATGTGCAAGCAAAAGGTCGCTTTGGTTTGATTTTTGACCAAGTGGAGGTCTTGGGTCTTAATCCAGACGATTCTCACTGTTCTGCCCTATTTTTCCTGTTCCTCCTCCGTGGGTAAACACCACCATTACCACCACTTTACTAAAGGTGTTGTGTTTTGAGGTAATTTTTCAGGCTGGTCTCTGGAAAGAGCTGATGAATTCCTCAGATGAGACTGATATCTGTAGGGAATGTCCATTGTTTAAATCAGCAGGATTTTCACAAAGGAGTCCTTGACATAACTGGCATAAAAATAGCAAGTGAAGTAAAATACATTTTGCCTAGGGAGCTAATTTCTGAATGTTATGTGAGTAATTAGGTGTAATGAATATACAGTTCTCATTGTAGATTTTCTTAGATGTTTCTTCAACATATCTTCCACCATAACATAGTTGTTGCTATACCTATACTGGGAAATACAAGAGCCATGAGGCACAGCTTCAAGCACTGGCCTGTCTTTTTAGTGTCTGTGTAACCATTAAGACTCAGCCTGGGATAGGTTTGCTCTGTGTTGATTAGAGCTGTGCTGAATAATGTCTGGGTATTGCTCAGGAGACAGAAAGTGCTACAGATCTTTCCCTAAAGGAGTTGTGAAGATGGCCTCCCTGTTTTGTTGGAATGTTTAAATAGGTAGATGCAAGTCTTGCCATGACACTTGGCCTCAGAGAGAAGGAACAATGCCTGACCTGTGTTATTTAACAGAATAGGTGTTAAATTTATTTAGCCTCTGTAGCCATTTCTGATACATTCTTCTAATGACCATTGTACTGCACATAGCTGTGGAGTCGCACATGGGTTAGGAGCACAAAGGCGTGTTCAGTATGAACTTGAGATGGAATAAAAGTATAAAAAATGTAGAGTTGTGGAAATCTAGCTTACTTGCAGCTTTTTAGAAGAATCTAAAGCTGTCTCAAAATTTTGCCCAACATATTTTGCTGTTCCTGAAATTTCCCCCTTTAAATTTTCCATAAAACCTACAGATGCCCAATACACTTCATGTGACAGAGAGGAAAATATTGCCCAAAAGAGACCACCATTTAATTTTCTAGTACCAACCAAACCTATGAATATGTTCTAAAAATTCACAAAGCTCTTAAGGTTGATTGCCTGAAAAAGGCAATGTGCAGATGGTTTAACTTTCTATTTTTTGTGCTCCAAGCTCTCCAGCTCCTAGTGACCATATTAAAGACATTACTGAGAAAAAAAAGGCATGGTGAGGTAAAAACAAGGATTTTCTGAGGAAAACATCAAGTTTTCTGGGCATCATGATTTTGTACCCTACTATCAGCAATTCCTTTTTTATATGCACCTTGATTACAGAAGAACTGCAATTAAAAAAAAGAAACCTTAAAAGAGACTTGCATAAGAACAGCCCATATAAGGACTAGACCCACAATCTTGGTGTTATTAACACCATACTCTAACCAAAATTAAGCTCCTCTTTGGAGCAGTTTGAACCATGGATCACAGTTCTCTCAGCCTGCCATTCAGACATGTCTTTACTTATTCAGCTAGGGACAAAGCATTCTGCAGTCCAGCTGTGAACCCTTCACCTGCAAAGATTTACAGACCACAAGAGATGAACAAGTGCTATGTTCCTGCTGCGTTAAACATGTCAGCATCAATCCAGCTTCTTCCAGTGGTCTGAAAATGAAGGGAGGATTCTAAGCCTTCATACCAATCTTCCACAGAATATATGGATATTTCTGGGTGGAAGCTCCACACATCATGTGGGCAGAGAAGGGATGCTACGGTGCCAGCAGAGCAGAGCACTTGTGGAATTGTGTTGTCTCAGTTTTGTTGGTTAGGATTTTACCATGCAAGCAGTCAGAAAAAAGGTTTTCTGATATTTTAGGTAAGGTTTGATCCTATCAGGTTTTTTTACCTCATTAAGACCTGCATAAAAATCCATAGCTCTCATGGTTGGTCTTGAGTTCTTCAGAACAAGGTGAACCCCCTGACCACCTCTAAGACAAAGTATGGAACAAAGAAGAAATAAATCTTTCCTGACCACTGACAATCAGACTCAGCACTGTCACTACTGCAATCTGAATAGAGTGCTATGTTGATAATCTTCCTTCTGTGAACCCCTAAATTACCCCAAATTCATCATGGCATCCAGGAAGTCTGATGGAAGAATTTTCCTTGCCAGATCGTGTCAGGTCACAGCCTGACAGCAGTTGTTCCCACGTGGAAGGCAACATCTCTATCTGATTCTCTAGAACATGCCTACATAGATCATCCAAGGTAACATCTGTCAGCCTTAGGAGATACTTGGTGCTCAAAACTCTCCCTGGTGTCAGCGGGTGCTGAAGTCACTCAGCTACCTCTGGGAGGACATTTGGCTCATTTTCCTTTCTAATGCTCTTATTAAAAATAGTATGTGCTTTTTAAAAATCCTTGTGTAGTAACTCCTTATCTTCAGTTTATACCCTTATCCCTTGTTTGCGATCTCTTAAATAAATACAAACAATAAATACAAACACCAATTTTACCAGAATGCATTCTTATATAACTAAGGGTCTGTGCTATGTAATTTTATCTCTCTTTGGGAATGATTGTGGAATTTTGCCACAGATTGTGCTGGGTTTGCCACACACTCCCAGTTTGGTAGATGTGTAGGGTCTTGGCAAAAGTGAAGGCTCTATGCAGGACAAGGCTAAGCCCTGTGTTTGGAGTGTAGTCCCTTGAGTCCATATGTCACTCCTGTCCATTTCTGACCTGGTGACAGCATAAGGAATTCACAAGGCCCCAATGCTTTGGTGAGATTCACTCCATCTCCGACTTCATTAATGCATGTGATGAGAATACACACTACATTAAGACCTGTTTATGTGCATCCCAGACCTAGTGAACCTATTTAATTTTGCTCTCCCAGGAATGTGCTCTGGGTCAACACGCACTTTCACCTGCTAGATACAAATTAGAGCGCTGAGAAGATGTATCCAGAGAGAAGTCTTGGGGGGATGGTGTCCCCAGGCTCTAAACTTCGAAAACAGCAGAGGAAGCAGATGGGATTTTGCAGAAATACGTACAAGCTTGAAGTGAAAGAAGCCAGCCTAAGGTTTGGAAAGGGAGGAAAACAGTTTAAACATCTCCAGATCTCTAAGCTGCAAAACCTAGGGGTTGGTAATTAGTCTGGGGATTGTCCCATTACCAGGCTCCACCCTGGCAAGTCAATGGGTAGGTGCAGGTGTCCTGCTCACTTATTTCCTAGTGGATTAAGAAATAATTACAGCCACAGTAACACTAACCCTTTCTTGAACACTTCTCCATGTTTTGCAGTATCTTTCCACCAAACCATGCCATGTGCATTATGCCAATGCCATTCGTATTTTTAAGCATTTCAGAATCTACACTTGCATGATGTCCTGCTGAAGGTAATGTGTGGAGCAACAAAGACAAAGATCTGGGAAAAGAGGCACTATCTATACTTCTCTAGTTTATGACACAACTTGGGCAAGGACCAGAAGTTGGGGCTCTGGGTTTCACTTAGGACGCAATAGAAATTTAAATGAATACGGACCTCAGGAGTACACTGCGTGTAGTCGGAGATGTCTAAAAGGGATTCTATTGCCCTGTTGTTTGCTTAGACAAAATTTTTATCAGCTTTACTTGGAGTTTTTTCTCTGCAAAGCATAGGATTTAAAATAAGGACTGCAACAGCAAACACTGCATATGCTGGTTGAAGGAACCCACATCTGACTGAAAAATACATGTCTCTTTCCTGCATTATATAAGAACTAAGGATGTAAGAGTCCAGCTCAGGAGCCGAAACTTCTTGTATAACCAAAGAACAAAGAATTGTTGTTCTAACATAGGAAACTCTCATTAACCTCAGCCAGAATTTTTCCTAAGATCTAAATAGAGGCTAGGAAAACTGCAGGCTTTAGCTCTGCATGCACAAGGGGGTAAGATCACTGTTTTCATGTAGGCATGACTGAGTTGTGCTTCAAAAGCACATTTCATCATATGCATGCAGAAACACTGACCTTTCAGACCTATGAAACTTGCATCCTAGTAAACATTTCACTCAAGGAGGAAAACACAAGCCAAGAAATTCATTTAGAGGGGAAAAAAAGCCCAATAAAAAGAAAGAAACCTCTCCCCCAATGAATGTTGTATTTTTTCATATAATCACTAGAAGAATCATTTTATGGTGTTTCCCACATAATTACTGCCAGACCTGTTTAGCAAATGTGAAATACTCATTAGCAATTACTTAACTATACATATATTAAAGCTTAATTAGTAAATAAATTAAGCATATAATTAATTGCTTTAATCAGTAGGCTTTTAATATTGTAATTATCACTTGATACATTAAGGGCATGTTAAGAATACTTTTCTCCAAAAAATACATTGTTAATTAATCATTAAAACTTATCTTACTACATGCTCATTAATGATTTATTACAGATGCTGGGCCAAATTTTTCTCTCAATTACAGAAGAGCTAACTCTGTTGAAGCCAATAGAGCTTCACTTGCATAAATTAAAGGAGAATTTGGTCCTGCTAATTAAACTTAAAGTCTTTGTCAGAGCATATCACCATAGATGGAAATCTGTAACGCCTTGCTCATTTTAACCCAAGAGGTGAAAACTGCCTTTTTTTCAGGCTCCTTTCAAAACATTGGTATCAAACATTGCCCTTCTGCAGCTTGAGCTCAGAGGTGACAAGCTGGGCTTCATTTCTAGCTCTGCCATTGCCTCTGAATTCCAGATCAGTGTCTGGACAAGAGAGTTGCCCAGATGCTCTTTAAGGAGACAACTGATTGCTTCTAGGGATAAGCTCACCTTTTTTTAACTCCTAACACCTAAAAGGAGCCTAAAGAATCAGGCTCCAAGGGTGTTAATTTGAAAGGTGACTAGAAGACTCCAAGGTCAAAGGACGGTTAATGATGCATTTTTCTTATCCTGGATATGGTTTTTCTATCTCAAATTTGTAATGTCCTCAGGAAGGGATGTTTTTTACTTGGGATTTGGTATAAATAAGGTATCTGCCTTAATGGGCCAAATGGCCTTAGCTAAGTTTTCTTGAGGGAGAAAGAGTAATAATATTGTTTGCAAAAGTTCTTCATACATAAACAGTCATATGAATTGTTGCAGAGAAGGCAGGACAAGGAGGGGGAAGGAGCAACTAATTTTTGAGCAAGGGATATCTATTCATAGATATAGAGCACAGATGCTGAAGCCTTTGAAATGTCAATGTGAAGCCTTCCATGGGTTTCCCTTCACAGTCCCAGTGGGAGTCTCCCAGGCACAGCCTATTTGCACAAATGCAAAATCTTGGTTGCATAAATGTAAATGAGGAGTAAATTCAGAAATTGAGATTTAATGACAATGGGCTTATGGGCTTTGGAATGTGGATGTGCACATGCAGTTTACTATTTGCACATGCACTTATCTCCACCAAGGTCTCAAACCCTAATGAAAGCAGCCATTTTTCTGCTTACTTGTTTTAAGTAGGTGAAACTTAAACAGCATTCAGTACTTGCTAGGAAGTACCTTATGAGACCAGTCCAAGGTTTGTGCTAAAAACCTGATATTGTCAATTGAGTGCTGGGTTTTGGGAGGGCTCTCGATACAACTTCCAGAAGAACACAATAAAATCTTAATTTCTTTACTAAAATAGAAAAAAGTCTTCCCTACACTAATGCATACATGCACATATTCAATCTCAGTCTTCAAGTAACTGTTTATCTGTTCCAGATAAAAGAACAAAAAGAAAATATTTAATTTAAAATGGTTTAGGATGAAGCAGATCTTTCTTCATAATAATTTACAGCAGGGTGTTTCAGTGCTTTAGCCTACTATAATCTGTTATTCAGGACTGCAGCGTGAATAAAGAAAATCCCTACCTTAGAATCATCTGTGAGTTTTGAAACCATGATCAGTCCTAAGAAAAAAGTCTTCCCTCTAGTCCCTTTATATTATAGGGAAAGAAAATTGACTTGGAAAAAAGAATGGATTGTGGAGGCAACCTTCAGCAGTCAAGTTACACTGGACCAATCTGTGATGGTAACAGGAACTACAGTCATGTAGAGTCACTATATAGCTCTAAATATTTGTGTTTTGTGCTGAACATGTCCCAGGTGGAAAAGACAATGCTCATAGTGAATCTTGCTTACATACCCTTCCCTAAGCTTAGAGGCCAGCTCTAAACAAGATTTAGACATCTGCTAAGGGAATTCTGGGGCAGGGTGTGCTTACAGGGCTTTTGGCAATGTAAGTTGTGTTATCCAAGGGATGAAGAAGAGGCTTCTCACTTCTGAGGTGCTCTCCATAGGTTTTAGAGGCTTGAGCTCAGATGACAAAATGACTAAAGCTACCCAGGTCCCCCACCATAATGGGGCAGTCTCAAAGTCAGAAAGGAAACTCTCTTGTGTCTCATTGCAGCAGTCCTTTAAACAAGAACTAAATATAGGTGCATGATGAAAATAAGTTTATAAACAGTTATGGTCCAAATTAAAGATTAAAAAAAAATATGAGATCCTTGTTCTTAAAGAATTCCATTCTTTGTATGTCCAATGAATTACTCTTTTGACAACTTATTTTTTATCTTTACAAAATAATAATGCTTTTTTCTATCCTGCAGGGACCATTCTCATTCCTATGTAAGGCACATAGACAGTGGCAATTTGGCAGAACTTATGTAGAGAGAAATGGTTCACTTATCTTCAAATTTATGTTAAAAGATTTTTGCTTCTGACTGAATCAAAAGATTTGCTAAGGCTTCTTTATTTTTATGAAAAAAAGAAATACAAAATATTTGACACAGTAAACAAGACAATATAGGCACAAGTCTTTCGGTACTACAAGCTATGTGCTCCTGTGCTTGACCATCATCATTCAAGAGGATTCTAAAGACATTGTGAAAACACTCCTGTAAGAAATTCAACTTGATTGTTCTAATAGTATTTCTTCATACTGCTTATGAGTCTGAATGTAGACATTATTCACTGTAGAAATTAGTCTTCTTAACAGAAAAATAAGTATGATAGAAACCTTCTGGCAATGTCCTTAAACAAATAAGCAGTTTTGGCTTGTATCTTGGCAGACAAAGGTGGTAATTGTTTTCCTGTTATAATTACAATTTCTTAATAAATTTACCCCAATGTCATGGGGAAAGGCTATCCTGGTTAAATGAATTTAGCTAAATTGATTCTTATTCTTAAGAGATACTTAAGCTAGATTCATACATATTCAAATGGGTATGAATGTATTTATTACATAAAGCAGTAAATTATTAGTGACCAAAATCAAAGTAAGCAAGAGTTAAATCAGTGTAAAATGTTCCTGATTAGGGATGTGCCTCAATTAAATTTTATGAAAGTAATTTCAATTAAGCTTACGCAGCTTTTTTTTTTCAATGCTCAAAAGGTCTATAGAGATGCTTAAGTAAATCAATATTATCTGAATTATTATTATATATTATATATTGTAATTTGCATTAAAAAACAGCTATACAGAGTGCCATGCACAATTGGGATGGTTTAACGATGTCTGCTTTGCATAGAGAAAACCAATATACTGTAACAGTGGGCATGGTTTCTTCTTTTCCTGATTATTCCAGCAGAGCTAAGGTAAGGATTGCTAGCTGCTGTAGTTATGAAATTCCCTCTGTGTGTGTGTGTAGTACAAATACAATTGAGCAAATCCCAGCTTGCAGACTGCAGCCATTTTGTTGTCACAGTCTGGTCTTCCTCACTTGGGCACCTGACTTGCATCTGCATTTAGGAGCCTATTGAAGCAGGCTTCCCAAAGGAAACACCGAAACTTTTCACACAGGCACTGGAGACACGTGCTCCTGAGAGGCTCCAGTCTTCCTAACTTGTGCACCTAAACTCAGCTGGATGGGACTGCTCAGGAGGCTCTCAAAGGCACGGCACTCTCTCCTGGAGCTGTTTCTGGGATTTGAGCTCTTATTTCAGAATACTGCTGCTCTGCCCGACTAACACTGGGGTACAAGTCAGGTACCTGGGGTAGGGGAGGGGGGCAGAGGGCAGCTCCCAGCAACGCCCACTACAGCTTTCATGCTTCGTTTTCAAGCTGCTTCTTGGAGAGTTTACTTTTGTTCCTCACCCTGACATTCTTTAATCAAAAAGACTTGTCCTAGAGTAAAGGTACATGTTTCTTCCTGGCTCAGATGGAAATGCTACCAAAAAAAAAAAAAAAAAAAAAAAAACCCACCAACCCCAGGTGGACTCAGTTTATCTCAGATGTGCTACAAGAGCTCTGGAGTTTTCAAAGTGCACTGAGGGAAAATTTCAGGGTCCGATTCAGGTCATGGTTTGAAGTAAAATATATTTTTATTAATAAGTGAGACATCTATATATTTGTGGATGTTACCAGCAAAGGCAATAAGAAAAACAACAATAAACTTATGAAAAGAAGCATTTTATTCCTGCCCTTGCCACCATATGTACTGGAAAGGAACTATATTGGCTCTTTTTTAGCTAGTAATGTCTAATGCAGGAAGACAGGAATAAGCAGAGTAGAAAGCACCTGTCAGCTCTATTTCCCACTCTCCTTGATTAGCATGAAACATTAATAGGGCTCTCAGAAATTCTGGTCTGAAATGGGCTTTGCTTGAAAACATGTCTGCCTTTACTGTACCAAAGCTGCTGTCATTAAAAAAGGGCAGATAACTAAAGAAGACTCTTTCTTGAAATTTATACCATTTTTTCATACAATGACAAATTATTTTAATAATAGGAATCGCACACTCTGCCATTTGTATAATGTTTCCCATAAAATTCTCCCATTAAATTTGCTCCTCTACTTGACTCATATCTTTTTGAAAAAATGACACGCACAAAATGATACATCACGCATTCTTACAAAGAATTGGAAGTGAACATACTGTAATGGGTTAACATACGTTTTAATAAAATTTTCATTGTTGCACATTTCACTTTTCGGTACTGAGAGCCAGGGCTGTACCAGTAACCCCAGGCAATGCCTAAGGATAAAACAAATCATACGGTAGTGAACTATTTTCACCTATTTATCCTTCTACTGAAAATATATTCATAAATACAAAATGAAGCTAAGATACATACCTAGTAACATTACACATAACAGAGATATTCCCTAGTATTTGTATTCTATTTTTTTTTAATAATACACAGTCTGCATTTCTAAGATACTTCAGCTTCTGTTTTTATTCCTTACATATCTTGTAAGGCACCAAGCCATTTTAATTTTTGTCTCCCCAAAGTGGGCAGTAACAAATATTTGAATCCATAGAGTCAAATTAAATCTTATTGCCCAACCTATTATAGAACACTCCCTGACAGTCAAAAATGTATGCAGGGCTATTTATCTAGCAAGTGGAGTTTTCTGAAGAAGAAACTTTTGATTTGTGGCATATGTAGGTTTTTTTGGGCGTAGACAATCTGCCTTAAAAGATCTGTGTCATCAAAAATGTTCCTGTAGACATCAGCATATTAACTGCTTGCTAGATAGGGTTATCTCAGAGAATAAATACTGAAATAAAAAAAGATTTGCCCTGAATATTCATTTTACTATGGAAGCACTGTTCAACTTAAAATAATAGGTTTTGTTTCTTCATTACTATCTCAGAATTCTTGAATAATAATTACATGTTATTACCACAAAAATTAAAATGATGTGGCAACAATAAATAAAGGTAATTCAAGCTGCACCTCATTCAAGGTGCACTTAAGCTCTAATTTTTGTGATGGTTTATCTTGTTGCCTAGAATCAGATATTTAAAGGTGAAACCAAAAACAAAGATGTTGTAAATAAAAAAAGAAGCTGCTGTAATTACTCTTTATTTTATAATGCACATTTTAAGATTTCAAATTTTAAAATATCCAGATCATCTTTCCCCTTGTTGTCTCCCTTCTCTTCCCAAGTCTGATTTCACAGAAAAGATGTTTTAGCTTGTCTCCTAATATGTTTCTAAACACCAAGTGTCATCTATAAGAATGATGTTACACAGAATGAAATGCAAGTAAATTTATTAAAAAAGCATCATTAGAAAAACAAAGTGAGTTTACAGACAAATTGTAAGTCTTAAAATATTAGCTTCTGATAGCAAGAAATATTTCTGATTATACATATCACAGGGAAATATATTATGAATAAAACTTGGAGTTCTTATAATTTCACACTGATTGATTTTTTGTCTTTATGCATAAAGTATTTTCTACTTTTTTCCTCTCATTTTATTTTATAAGTGCATAAATTCTCATAGAAAGCAGAGATGAGGGTAAAATTATTTAGGCATTTTATCACCCTGCTTACATATGAACAATGCTGATGAGGAACTTGCTTTTCTTCATAGGCTGAGCTCGAATTACTAGAATTTACATTTCTACATTTTTTGATGAATCCCAATAGTCCAACCCAGAAAGAGAAAAGACGAGTTG
>VYXF01006937.1:246468-399739 GCA_013397295.1 Polioptila caerulea
TGAAGAGAAAAGAAGGGAAGAATAAGTGTCTCATGCTGACAGCTATTATTGTGAGCACTAAGGGACAAGTCTTAAACAAGTTACAAAATTTTATCCTTTGCACTGAAATTATCTGGATGTAAAATATAAATTGAAATACTTTTCTGGAATTGGATTTATAGAATTGTAGAATCACAGAAGTTGGAAAAGATCATTGAACATCACCCTGTCAACTACACCATGGCACTAAATGTCATCCCCCATCATTTCTTCAACATGTCCAGGGATGGTGACTCCATTACCTCCCTGGGCAACCAGTTTTGGTACTTAATCACCCTTCCAGTAAAAAAATTCTTCCTCATGTCCAACCTGAACCTCCCCTGGTGCAGTTTATGGCTACATTCTCTTGTCTTATCACTGGTTGCCTGGGAGAAAAGGCTGAACCCCAGCTGGCTGCAGCCTCCTTGCAGGTAGTTGTAGAGAGTGATAAGGTCTCCCCTGAGCCTCCTTTTCTCCAGGCTCAATAATCCCAGCTCCCTCAGCTGCTCCTCATATCACTTGCTCTCTAAACCCTTCACCAGCTCCATTGCCCATTCTCTGAAAAGTCAGTCAAAGACAGCTCCCATCTCAAGCTCTGAAACTGTTTCTAATTAATTAACTGGAAAGAAGTAAGCTTAAGGGGAATAAAAAGAAGAACAGAGACAAAATAAATGTAGGGGGAAAAAAGAAAATTATGAAAATAAATAAATAAAAATATTTTTGCCTGCCTTGCTATGTTTTATTTTGAATGAGAAATATTAGCCTGAAGTTTCAGTGCAACTGTCCATCAAAGTAGCCTGTCTGATTTGGACATTCTAGGATTTGTTTTCCCCCTTCTCTATGCAACAACCCTCAATCTTGGTGCAGCCTCTGGGTGCAATAGTAAAAAAGAATAAAAAAAAAATAGAAAAAACAGTTTTGAGAAAGAGAAAAGATTGGGGAACAGTGAAAAAAGCAACACTTTCTTGAGATTAGCTTTATATAATTCTGTGGAGTAAATTGCATAAACCTTTCAGTTGATAATTTTTGTATCCAGGCCACACATTTATTTCCTCCGAGCAGTCAGTCACCAAGTCATACACAACAGAAGGTTCTTTCCAGTGGCAACTCTTTAATTAATCAGCTGCATATTAGCCACCCTCAGAAACCCCATTACATATCAAATGGATGACATGAAAAATACCTACTGGAAAGAACTACTCCAATGGCACTGTAAGGAAAAATAGTAAAAGAAATAGCTAATAATTTGCAGTCTGTTTAAGGAACAGCTATCTTTCCTTGGCAGCCAGCTGCCCCTGTCAAACCCCTTTTGTTGTATGCTCCTCTCTTCCACTCAGGGTGTCAGCACATAAATAAATCCTGAACCCCCTCGACAAACAAAAACATTGTTTCCTTTATTAGAGATGCCCAAGGATATTTTCTACTGGCCTTCCTTGTCTGCCAAGAAGAGCAGTTTGGGTTTCACAAGAGTTTATGCACTGAATCATTCACTGCTTACTCTGCTGAATGAGAAGCTTCATTATATTAAAAAAGCATTTTAAGAAACAACAGTAGCTGAATGGGCTTCCTGATTATACTTGACCTAATATTCACCACTTTTGCTTTCTGGTTGAGGGATTGGTGCCACATGGCTAGATGTTGCAACGCATTATTTCTCCATACTTCTGACAAGATCCAGAATTATAGCTCTTCTGAAATGCTGCTGTGTGAGTCCCCATGCTGGGAAGGGGTGGCACCAACTCAGCTAAAGAAGTGCTTCAAACAGGGGTGTCTCTGGAGTTTAAGATACTTGGGAATCCCCTGTCCTTAGGATTCACAACCCAAAAGCCTTGCCTGATATTAGGCCTGGATTCACAGTAATGTGAATATGGTTCATAGACACAAAGTCCAGGATGGTCAAGTTTTAGTAGCAAACAAGTTTGAGATTTCATATTTGATAGAAATTTGT
This sequence comes from Polioptila caerulea, assembly GCA_013397295.1. NCBI lineage: Eukaryota > Metazoa > Chordata > Aves > Passeriformes > Certhiidae > Polioptila > Polioptila caerulea. The sequence goes on from VYXF01006937.1 coordinate 248,435, forward strand.
GAAGCTCAATTTTGTCTTCTTCTCTGTTCCCTTATAAAGTTTCTGTGCCACATGATTCAGTAATCTACAGCCCAAACAACTCTAGAGTCCTCAATAAACCTTCACAGGTTATACAGTTCATTGCAGAATCTGGCCCTCGGTCATATCCATGGAAGAAGATCATTCCTCCCATTTTTAATGAATTAAAGATGAGTAATAATTTTAGAAGCCTTTCATTAAATAACAGGGAAATATAATTTCCAATAAAAGGGGATAACATTTAACTACAGGACTGCTGGGATGGAACACACCAAACAGGAAGTTTTGATTACAGTCAGTAACTTCTGCTGGCCTTTGCCAAACAGTCAAACAGCCTCCACAGAGATGTCACCATTGCTAACATCCCACAAGATCAAAGGGGTTTGGTGACTTACACTGCAGCTTCTGCAATCACATCTGTGCTGTTTACCCATCCAAATTTTCAATTGCTGAAAAGCAGATGCAACTGGCAGTCAGTCTGGAAATGCAGAGAGAGAGGGGGAGGAAAAAGGCTTCCAGGAATGGAACAAAACCAAACTGCAGACAGCATACCCTTCAACAGAGTCCAGTATCTTTCTTGGAGCCTTAATTGGATGCAACCCAAGAGAACCTGGCCACAACACATTCTGACCTCCAATATGTACCTTTCTGTCGTGGAGTCATTTAGAATATGTGCAGCACTGTAGTTAAAGGTAAATGTCACTAAAAAAAGGTTAATTTGGACAAGAGATAGTGTGACTACTTTCCAGTCTGGCCTCAAGCAAAAAACTGGTGAGTTTGCCAGTTGTTGCAGATCAATATAATTTGTTTCTTCTAGTCTTTGTCTTAGGCATGGGGTATGCAAACTGGGAGACCACTGGCAACTTGAAAAAAATTGGATAAAAAAATAATATTTTTGTTTATGCCATATTGTTTTGGGTTAACCCTTATAGACAGTTAAGCACCACACATCTGCTCACGCTATTTGCCTGCCCTCTACCACCAGTGCAACAAGGGAAGATAAAAGAAAGGGTAAAACTCATGTGTCAAATAGTTACATAAACAAAGGAGCAGTGGAAGAGGAAAGCAGAACAAAAAAACTAAACAACTGATACAAAGGCAATTGTTCACCACCTTCCAAGCAGTAGACTGACACACTGCCAGGTCCCAAGCAAAAGATGGCTAATCTCTGTAAATCCCCCTCTGTCGCTGCCAGACATGGAATGACACACACAGACACTGTCGGGCGAAAAGGCATAAGACTATTTATTACAACATCTGACTCTATATCTATAGTATTTCTACACAGACCAGGGATTGGAGGAGAAGGTGGACACCTCTCCCATCCCATTGGTGAAGACAACTGCCCATCAGTTGTTTTTCACTCTAAGAGGAAGTATGTAAACAACCTTGTCTTAACATAAACATGCTTCTAATTATAACACCCGTGTGTAAGAAAGAACTATGAACTCTGAAAATCATCAAGCTGTAAAGTGCACCAGAAAACTGAAGAAATCATCTCCCTTTTTATTGCTGACCATGACAATGGGAGGCATGAGGCACCTCTTTGATTACTTTGGGCCATTTGCCCAGTTCTGTCCCCTCCCAGCCTCATGTTGGGCCAGTTTATTCACTGGATGGGGGCAGAGTGAGAAACACAGAAGACTTTGACAATTGCAGACAGTTCAACAGTACTTAAAAATTAGAATGTTTGGTCAGAAATGTAAAACATTGCACCATATCACCAACTATGAGGAAATTTAACTTTGTTCCAGCTAAAACCAGTGCACATGTAAAGGCTGTTTTAATATTGGGTGCAACAAAAGTCTCCCAAGGGCAGCCTGAATCCCATCATTCTGGGAAGCAACGTCAAACATCCACTGAAGAACAGCCTGCCTAAAAATCCTAGGAGGTTCTGTAGTAGGTGACACCAGGTCCCTTACAGGAAAGATATCCACACTTCTGAAAATAAGCACCTGAAATCATCCTGTCTTCTGAGTGTCACCAACACAGGCTTCATTCAGTGGTGGTTTCTCTGGGAAAAATCGAGTGCTTTTTCACATACATGAGGTATCCAATATATCTGCATGGAGTCATTAAATATGGCATGGCATATAGCAGGCCTGAGTCCATCTTCAGCTTTAGCTAGCACTCAGGTGCCACATGCAATCTCAGATACCTGCATGGGAATCATACTCTATCAGAGCAAACAGACTGATAGAAGAGGTCCAAATCCTGTCCAAGAAATTGCACCCTGTGCTACACCCCAGGCAATGGGTATACTTGTACTTTCCTTCTGTGAATATCTGCCACATTGCTCATAATCAAATCTGAAGATCCTCCTGCAGAGAATCAATGTCAAAGGGAGGATCCTTGAGGTCTGAGGAATCTTCTATATGGGATCTTCTTTATTCAGCACTGAAGCTCCTAACCATGTGTCTGCTATCAGACACTCTGTGCCTATCTATGTAAAGCCAGAATTTACATCAGCCTTACCTTCCAGGCAATCATTTGTTCCAGGTGGAGATGTATAATTTGTCCCAGGTGAGTTTTCATGCTCAAAACCTTGGATTTTTTCAGGCTTTCTCTATGGTAAACTCTAAAACAGAGGCACTTTAATAAATATGTAACAGTCACTGAGGTGAGATGTCTCTATTTTACCTAAAGACTCCAACCAGGGAGTGGATAAGTGAATTTTGTCTTAATGTTATTTTATAAACTGCTTGTGGTTAGGAGAAGAAAGCACTTTAGCTCAGGACTACTTAGGAAATTACTTTTATTGATAAATTTAGCATCATTACCATGTATCAAGAGATCTTTAACATCTTTTATTCCTTTTAAAAGCAACTACTGACCTTTCAGCAAATATATTTTTGTTACAGTATTTAGGCATGAAATATGCCAATATATACTCCAAGACCTATTACAGATGGTAATAAAAAAGGTGAAAATCTCTAACAAAACAGTTGCTGCATTCTGTCAACAAATACCTTTATGTGTTATATGATCTTGTCTGCTGGTCTTCGAATTGGGATTTCAAGTGTGAAATGTACCACAAGTGGACCACATTCATTGGAAATTACACATAATGACAGAAATCATCTATTCCCACTCCCCTCCAATGGGTAGGGACTACTTTCTCAGACCATTTTCAGAGTATGTCTCTTCAGTTCTGGTTGGCCTTGTTCCACCAAAACTGCTACAAATTTTGTGAAATGAGTCTAGAAAATCCTTGTGGTGACAAAATTGTTTCTATAAATCAAAATTTTTTTGATTTAATATTGTCATAATACTGGGACAGACGTGACTTGACAAGAATAGTACAGAAACCCTGGTGAGCATGGCCATATCTGGTGTTAATGTAAGTATTGTATAAAATTTTCTCTTATTTTGAAGGCTTTTTAAAAAAAAAAAAAAAAGATTTTTTTCCAGTGACTGCTTCTATCTCATCCACAAAAAACCAAAATATTCTCTGCTGTCACTGGGATCAAATCAGTACCTGACTTACATCAAGATAGTTAACAGTCTTCTGACTCTGCTTTTCATCAAATGTAATGGTGAGGTATAAATTATTCAGCTCCATAATAAACCTTTCCAGTGAGTTACAATCATTTTTCCAAATCAGGAAAATATCACTGATGTGCTATAACTATTACAAAAATTGTTTAAATTTCTTTAGGATATGTAACAATTCTTCTTCAGCCTCCTCCCATTTCAATCATAAGTCTTTTCCTATCATTGATGGGATGCTCTTATTACTTTTTGCACTAATCAGGACCATCAAATGTCATTTGTAATCCATCTGTGACATGGATAGTCCTGTTTCAGTTAGATCAGTAATATTTTTTGTCATTATGAGATATTTGAATAATATTATGCTTTATGCTCTGATGCAGCTGCATAAAATAGAGTTAAGAAGATGGGCCAAATTCCACTGAATTCATCAGGAGCTGCTTTCAACCTGAACTGGTTGCAGCACTCTTAGACTCACAGAATAGAGGTTCTGTGGTCTATCTGTGTATGGATTATATGTATAGCTATCACAAGTAATCTTCACACAGTAATAAACAGCATTCATATTGGGCCTGCAGCTAAGAACCCTAACTCGTAGGCCAATGTCAAGATTCTCTTTCTTTTCCACCCACAGGTTTGGGTTTTTTTTTTTTTAAACTGGATTTCTGGATGAAAGAGATGCAGGAGTTATCATTTGGCTGAGCTTGAAATAGGGAAAGGCTGTTATGTAGCTGTGTAATGCTAGATCTGTGATATAGCCACTCAGCCTCTGGTATTTGTGTTCACACTATTGCTCTTTGACATCTTCAGGTGTTAAGAACTCAGGCCGTCAAAAACCTGTCAAGACATTTCAATTAAATGATGACACAGAAAAATACATTTTAAAATGTTTATGTTTTCTTGACTTCCTCATCTCCCCTTTAGAATGGCAAAGCTGAGCATTGACAAGTCAAAGGTTCCTGAACTCAAGAACTTTTCATGGTTATTGTCACTTCAGATGTATATTCAACTATAGTATAATTGAGTACATGCATACTTTTACAAACACAGGTGTGTAGGGCAGCTACCCTACAAGTTGAGTGGACACAAAAGGTATTATTTCTCTCCATTTGAAATATGTGGAACCTATTTTCATTTAATCCTTGGGTGAATCATCAGACAATCCCTTTAATACCTTCTGTCTCTCAACTACCTTGCTACACCTCTGCATACATCCAAGCTTCAATATTGTTTTTTATGTTGTTTTTTTTTTTTACATGTTGTATGCAGCATTATCTCATTTATTCTTTTTCACATCTACATCATTTAGGACTCATTGCAGCTTTTACAGTCAAGTTATTTTCTCCTAACTTTTCTTCAGATAGAGACTGAGTGACTGTCCTCTTCCTGAAAAGTAGTTTGATTTTATCTCCAACATGAAACTACAAGAGAGAGTTAGACATTTTTTTAATATCAACTTGCACATTGTTCCCCATCACAGGAGAAGATGCACTTTTCAGATACAATCCAGGCTCCAAAATATCAAAGAAAGAATTCAGAATCCTGTGAAAGTAAAACAGAAGGAAATAATGAAAACTTGGATTGACAAGACGAAAAACATTATTAGCTTCAAGGAGTGACTATGAAACTTGATAGTCATCTAGTCAAGTTTATCGAAGTATCTAACAATCTTGTGTTTATTAAGCACAAAGAATTTGTGTTTTTATGCTAAAAAAAGAGAAAAAATAAAAATTAAAAAAACCCAACAATGTAAATGCTTAAAATGTCAGTTGTTACTACAGGATATTGTGAGCTCTTTTTATTAAAACAATTAGGGCTGGTCACACTACTTTTTACTCTCCTACAGAGCAGGAATTTGAGTATGAATTAAATTCTATTAAAATACACTTACATCAAAATAATTTTCAACCTGCTTATGCTCCTTAGATATATAGGAAACAAAACATTTTTCTGACTTGCACTAAGATGACCCATACATTAATTCATATGTATTAAATTGACATGTCTCTCATCCAAATTCACAATGGAATTTTTGTTAGATTAGAAAAAAAAGTCTTGAATAAACCTAAGATATGTCTTCATAAATATTAGAAATATTTTAAAGGGAAATTCTTTATCTTTTATCAGCATTACAGAATAACTGCAGAGTGAGTATATTTTGTATCATAGGGACAAGGATCATAACAGTATGAATGACTTGAATTACCTTGGGTATTTTCCTAGCTATAAAGCGATTTATTCCTTATTGCTTGAAGGTAATACTTGTGCTGAAAAATGGGACACAATGCTTAATTGAATTTTTTTTTATGTACATAAAGGCTGCTTACATTTCTTAGAACAGAATGGCATAAGAGTGCTGCAACACTGCAGTACACAGAGTGCTGTCACTTGCTGTTACTGTGGGGGAAAGTATAGAAATAATTTTGCACATAATGAATGATCATGGGGATGTTCAAAAAGGCCGAGGGAAACAGAGATTTCACTGAACATTATAGATGCATAGCTGTTGTCCCATATAGGGCAAATTACATCCTCATATTACAATTTTCAAAGTAATTTCTAAGACTTTTGATAATGAATCTGTAGATGTTATGTTCAAAGAATGTGTATCTCACTGTTCTTTCTCCCTAGAAACAACCCCCTTTCTGGAGACAGCAAGTTAAGCCACTTCTGTGATGGGGAGATTTTGGTAAGAAACCCAGATTTGGACCTGATGACCCTTGTGTGTCCCTGCTGACTCAGAATATTCTGTGATTTTGTGAAATACAGGAACATACATTTCTAACATTGCAAATACTGGATGGGATGCACTCTGCGTCATGTTTACCTTCACATTTACTTCATATTTGTCTGATTTATGGTCCTGTTTTTTGCTGGGCAGTTCTTCCCTCTGGAGGTCTCAGAAACGCCTAGGAAGTCTATAAGGACTAAGCATTTGATATTTAAAATTTACTTTTTTTTGTGCAGATAGATTTGATGTCATGCTTTGTACTGAATCCATTATGGATCTGCTCTGCGTATCAAGCAGAATTGATAGATCCCCTTTTTGCAGAAACAGGAATACTTTGTATGCCTATTTTACTAAGAAAACTGTTCATTTAATTATCATGGCCACAAAAGAGAAACATAAGATCTAGTATACTGTGAGATGCATAATTCTGCTAAAAGGGGAACAGCAGATCTTTGCTGTTTTCATAATGAAAATGGCAAAATAAATATATATCAAAATCTTTCCATATAATATTGTCATTATGAAAGGTAAAATAGGAAAAATTTCGATTTATTTTAATGTTTTTTTCTAATACTGAACAGAATTACTAAAATTAACAAGAGTAAAACCAAAAAGAACTGATTTCATAGCTACATCTTCTATCCCTAAACAAATTAGATTGCAAATTAGAATAAAAACAGAGAAGTATTACATATTTGAGTAGTATATATATTGAGAAGTATTATACATTTGAGTATCAAAAGGGATGGAGATTTATATGCAGAGGTAAACTCCATTTAACACTGCATTCTTGGCAAAGTATTTCTAAGTGTTAACATATTTCCTACTGATAGAAAAGGAAAATATTTCATCATCTGTACTGTAGCTTTATTATCTTTTTTTACTCTAGTAAAAATTAAAAAGCACTTAAGCGCAAAACCATAAATTTTACATCCACCCCAGAAGATTTTTAGTTTTGCTGCCAGAAAATACTGGCAGATACATAGATGGTTATAGCAATAAAATAGTAATAATAGTAATGCCTTAAGACTAGTTTGATTCAATATATGCAATGAGATACTCTTAGCATATTGCATTAGAATGTCTAATCAGTAACATTACTCCTTACATGTATTTCCAAGGATGCTTGTGTACAGACTGGTGAAGCTGAGGCCAATACACAGAGACAGCAGATGGGAAAGAAGAGCTCTGTGAGAATTTAATCCAGATAAGTACAACATATGCAGAAAGAATGGTCTTAGAATGTCATAGTATTCTTGGAAAATGTAAATAGGGAAAGATTTAAATTCACCCATCAGACCACTTTTTAAAAACTTTGATCAGTCAGTTGTTAGGCTGAATGTGATGAGAATGAAAAGGATTTTCTTTCTGATATACCTATTCAATGTTCAAATTGTAGAACCCAGAAACAAATTAGTAAGCAAACTGATAAGATACCATTCTTGTGTTCACCTAGACAAAGTTATTAGATTTACAGAAAATCTACTTAACTTTGTCTTCCTATTAAGGATTACAATAATAATTTGAATATTTGGGAGGTGAGCCTGTATATATTAATTTAAAAAAGGTCTGTGAATACCCTCTCATGTGAAATTTAAGAACAATATACCTAAAGCTAGAATTTGATCAATTTACATCTTAATAGTGCCAATATTCCTACTGAGACTACTCTTTCACTTAAATAGTCAAATGTGTTTCAGGAATATTGCAGCAGTTTAGTCATCTGTTCAATCACAGACAGTTTAATCTGATCATAGTTTTAATTGCATGATATTCATTAGTATTTTAATGTTAATGCTATCATCATTAATTGTGTCAAATTTTGGATTGAGGCAACTTTTTGGCTGTTGCCAGAGACAAACTAAAACAGACAAATTCTGTAACTTCATTCTCAGCAAGGCTGGATTGTGCCATCAGCATGAGCAAAGGAAATGACAGTGCTCAGGCCATGGAAAAAGCAGGACTTTGGCCTGAAAAAAGTAGAGGTAGAAAAATTATCTCTATAGCCATTGTGTCTTGCATAATTTCTAAACATGAAGGATAGGATAGGATAGGATAGGATAGGATAGGATAGGATAGGATAGGATAGGATAGGATAGGATAGGATAGGATACAGAGAGCTGTCCTGCAGATGCCTGTACAGTGCTGTCAGACACCAGAATCTTGTACCTTCAGAAGCTGTCATTGCAGGGTGAAGCATCTACATTGACATGACATATCCATATTTATCAAAACATCACCAGAGTAAGGGATCTATCCCGTTCTTATGTTTGATTTTTCAGTGTAGGTGCTTACTGTCTGTCACATATGCAAGCAACTTTAGGTATTCAGATGACCAGATTTCAGTGTCTTAGGTCAGGATGAATAGCTCCCTAAGACCCTTTGACCAGACTGAACAGATGTGGGACTAGTCATCAATGGCAATATTAAATGGTCTGTAGCATCCAAGACATCTCTACATGAGATTCATGACATTTTAAAAAGCATGTACAAAACAAAATTATGGAGAAGTAACTGGTGTCTAGCTGCATATAACAACACTACATATCAATGTTGATAAAGCTGAAGCCTGTATAGATGTCCTCTGACTAAGAGGAAGCTTAGATACCTTATATCATAGATCAGTACCTACACTGTAGTCACCTAAATTTAAGTGAGTCCTGAGATTAGGAAATTGCATCCTGAGAGGTTCATTTGGTTGCCCCACGTACCTTTGGAGATGCATGAGAACAACATGATTTGACTCCAAGGTGTCAGTGGATTTCCACTGTCAATGTGTTTCCATTGTCATGTCTGAAAATGTTTGGGTAGCCAAGGGAATGTCATATAGCAATAGTGTTCTTTCAGCAAGCAAACGAAGAATAAGACGTTTCTCTTATTCTTCCACTCATAAATAAAATCCTGGATACACTTACACTGTCTGCACCATTTCCATAAAGATCAAAGATGTTTGAAGAGAAGAAATAATTTCATAAAAGAAAACCCATCTTCTAGAAGTGTGTATTAAGTGCTGAAAAATCAAGAAAGGATTTTCAATTAAATACTCAACTTTCACTAATATCATTGGAAGTTACTACAGAGTTTGAAAATTTTAGTAGCCCTTATCTGCATCCTTAGAAATATATAAAAATTCCAATATGCTCTTAAAAAGATACTTGTGTAAAAAACCCCCAGTAGATTAAACTCCTTCTCAGATAAAACACAACGTAAGCATATTGTATTATATGCAAATGTCAATAGCTTAGGTTGGAATGTGGTTGAATTTTTTGTAAATGTTGTAGTTTTTCATATTTTTTTTAATATAGGATACAGGGCAGAATGTTTAGAGTGCATTAAATGAATTATTAGATGATCTGAATCCTTAAGAAACAGGGATCCTTCAGAAAACCCTTCCCCTACTTTCTCCCCATCTATTCATTGTTATGAAGATGTTTTTAGTGCTTAAAATTGTGTAATTGTTAAACACAACCCTGTCTGGCTGAAGCCCTAAAGCTCAAGAGACATTTTTTTATCTCCAAATCGTATATGAATCTGTAATGGAAGCCCAAGACTCCATACAGCCCTAAATGTAGCATCATGAATGTGATGTCCTCATAAGTCAGCAGTACAACTTTTACAGAGGGCAAACATCACACTCAAATACTGGAACTCAAAAACTAGAACTGTTTGTATTTGCTTGCTTGACTATAATGTTAGATGTATACATTATTTATTAATGGAGGATGGATTTTTCTTTTGATTAAATGCAACTGTTACTTTAACAAACAGATATGAGATCCCCAAGCTCCCAGTGTGCGGGGAATTTTGTCCATGCATGCCATGCCAATGGATTGTCAGTAATGGAAAGTGACGGAGTGTGGTGGGGAAGGGGCTTCGTTGAAATACCCTTACTTTCATGGTAATCTACCAGCTACAAATGCTTATCTCAAAGGACTGCACCTTGCTGTAATTGCTACACTTTGTCTGAAACTATAAAACGTTGTTCTCCTTGCCAAAGCTGTTGAGAATAAGGCCTAATGTTTTCATGTGAGAAGAAAAAACAATACGTTTAAATTTAGAATTCAGTAATAGAGAAATTCAGCTTTGAATAAATAATCTAATAGTGTTGGAGTATATTGTCAAATCTTTGATATTCTCCCAATGGATGAGCTAACTGTGGGATATCTACTGTTATAGCCAGATTGCTGTAAGATAACAGGTATAGGAAAGCAAACAAACAAAGGAAACCCCATGAGAACACTGTCCACTCTATTTCATTTCATTCTATAATGATATTATAGTAATTTTTTTTTTTATTTTATTTTTTTTTTTTTTACTTCTGAATTGTGCACCTGAGTGATCTCAGTTTTGATGACTGTTTTCCAGCTGCAGCTTCACTGGGACATGTTGCAATACCTCAGTCCTGAGTTACCCTAGTCCAGTCTTGGCACTAGGGATGAGATTCACCTCATTTGATTTCCAACATACAAACATCAAATGTCTTGAGTTTTTTCTACAGTCTTTGAAGATAGATATCTCCAGAAAATGAGTAATCTGCTCAATGCTTTTTCTCTGTATTAATTAGCCCCTGGAACTGCCTGTCTTTTTGCTTTATACCAGTTAAAGCTTGTATGACTAGTTGGCTAAATTTTACAGAGATTATTCAGTCTCAAAGTCTGTAAATGAAAGCATCAAACTCATTTCGTAAATGTACTTCAGAGCATAATTCCAAAAGAATTGTTGATACAATAATTGGGGTTTTTTTTTCATAAATCTCCTACTTCTCAACGCTTATTGCCTAATATTTTCGGTGTATTTAATATAACAAAACTTGATTCAGTTGTGATATTAAGTCATGAGCTTCCATAAAATATGAAATACTTTTCAGCATTGGTTACTGGGTAATCAACAAACTGTTTTTCTCCGAAGCAATTAGCTGGCTCCAAAATGATATTGTCTTTTTTCTATGAGCCCAAAGTGCAATTCTTGCCCAAAATGAAAGCATTCTTATTAACTGACTATTATAAACTAACTATAATACTACAATAACTATCAACTAACTGACTATATTAAACTAACTGTTTATGTCTAATACATATTATGAAGATTCAAAAGCGTGAAAGGCCACAGTGAAGAAGATGGATGGCAGCAATGTCGCTGCTAGGGCAGGAAGGTTCATTATCACCACCAATTTGTCATCAAGAGGATATAAATAACAGAGTATCACACATTGGCATTCATGGTGGAAATTCTGGATATTCCAAAGAAGAATAAATTACATCTTTGTTTATGTAAGGGTGATGGTAGGCTCAAAACAAGACTATTTGCGTATAAAATGTTCCACGGAAATTAGCAGATAGAATATTCAACTAAAGAGCCCATTTGTCATAAGCTGAAAGTTAAAGTTGGACTACAGTAAAAGGAGAAGTGATAATTATATAAAATTTACTGTGGAACCAGGCAAATTGTTAATGGATGGACTTCATACAGGTGATCTAGGTCTGACAGTGGAATTGAAAGCAGCTAAAATCAAGCAGAAGGGTTTGAAGTATCAGATCTCAAAGTCATGTTTTTATTAACCCATAGAACTGCATCAAAATTCAGTAAGTAAATCTGTTCCTCTCATGTTATCTCCTTTTACAATACTAACAAGAGAGATGGAGACTTAAATCAACCAGTCAGGTGTCAAACACGCTTGAGTTCTTCCAATACAATTTAACTAACAAATCCTCACAGAAAACATTCATGTCTGTGGAAAGCACAATAAAATACTCTGGACTTCATACATGACTCTCTGTATTCCACACCAGTTTACCTGATTTTCTGATCTGTTTTGGATGTCTTCAGCTCTGTGTCTTCTAAGGAAAATGAAGACTTGGTTCTGGTAACAGTTTACTCCATTCCAGGTGGATCCAAAGACCCACTGCAGGATGCAGCTGAGCCTATCAGCCTTACTGGTGGTGCTTCTGGGAAAATATACTTAAGAAAGGGCAAAATTATGCACAGCAATTTAAAGAGACAGGAGGGAAAGGGGAAAAAAATATGAGAAATAACCATAAAAACACCAAGGTCAGAGAAGGAGGAAGGGGAAGACATATTCTAAGAGCCAGAGCAGACGTTCCCATGCAGCCCATGAAGACCATGGTGAAGCAAGTTGTCTCTCTGCAGACTACACAGGACAACACCAGAGCAGATATACTGCAGGCTGTGGAGGACCGTGCGTGGAAACAGGTCCTGAGGGATCTGTGGGCAGTAGAGATGAGCCTGTGCTGAAGCAATTCTTGAAGGACTGAAGCCTATACAAAGCATACACACTGCAGTAAGAGAAAAGTGTGAGCAGGAAAAAAAGGTAAAAAGAAACTGTTACGGACTTACCCTAACCTCAATTCACTATCCCCCTGTGCTGCTTGGGGTAGGGCAGGCACAGGAGGGTGAGAGGGGAGAAGTGGGTAGAGCAGTTGAGAATTTAGATAGATATTTTTAAAATTTTGTTTAAATTTCTCACCATCCATGTCTATTTTAGTTAGCATTAAATTAAATTCATTTTCCCAACTTGAATCTCTTTTGTTAGTGATAGTAATTGGGGGTGTGTTTTAACCCTAGCCATCAACCAAGCCTCATGAAGGCATTCTCTCTCTCCCCCACCAGCAGGACTGGGGAAAGAACTGGGCGAGTACAAGCTGGAAAGCCTGTGGGCTGAGATAAAAACAGTTTAACAGGAAAAGCAAAAGCTGTGCACACAAGCAAAGCAAAATAAGACATTAATTTCCTGCTTCCTATGGGCAGGCAGGTGTTCAGCCATCTTCAGGAGAACGGGGCCCCATCACACAGAACAGTTACCTAGGAAGTCAAGCACCATCACTCCAGACACCCCACCTTACTCCTTCCTCCCAGCTTTATATACTGAGCAAGATGCCATATGGTCTGGAATGCCCTCTTGGTCAGTTTGTATCACCAGCTATATCTCCTCCCAGCCTCCCATGTACCCCCAGCCCCTTTGCCAGCATAGCAGTAGGAAAAGCAGAAGAGGCCTTGTCTCTTTGTAAGCCCTGCTCAGCAATAACAAAAACAGCTCTAAATGTTTGTCCGTATGTTCGGCGCAAATCCAAAACACAGTCCCATACCACTATGAAAAAATGAATTATACCCCAGCTAAAACCAGCACAATTAGTAGGTGATTTCCCTGTCATGTGATGACCCAGGAGCTTCTTTACCTTGTTTGCAAGGAGAAGAGGGAGTGGCAGCCAGCTCAGATCAACATACCGCAAGAACCCTGAGAAAGTAATTACTGTTTTATGACACAAGGGTCAAATGAGGAAGCACAAATCTAGATAAGAAACACATCTAGATAAGCATATATCTAGAAACATCATTATAATTTGCTGTTTCCTATGATGCCAATATCTGACATTTCTGATCTGGTGCATTGACTCTCCAGGCCAGAACCTCCAAGTCACCGCTTCAGAGGAGAGAAGGGAATTTATGTAACAAGAAAAGAAGTAGAAATATGATGTGTGTTTTTTAAAAGGAGGTTTTATATTAAAATTATCACAAAAAATAGAGGGAGAATTCTTTCTTCCTAACTCTATGTGTCTACATCTGACATTGTGTAAATGTCTGCACTGACATAGACTGCATGGTCAGTGAAGAGAAATGAAGAATATTAGGGACTTCTACTTTGAACACAGATATACCAAGATATAACTTCATTATGAAGAAACATGTAATCTGGTATCTAGCTGACACTCCGGGGCCATGTGGACATCAGATTTGTTCCTGACTGCGTAAGCACCCAAGGAATATTCAGTAGCCCATGCAAAACATCCCTAGCATTGACATGACAAAGCTGTGTGGAACTTGGCTACAGTTTAGGAGTTCTCTCTGAATTATCTTCTCTATCCTACTTGAAGGACCTGGCCACACACCTTTCCCTGAATTTGACCTGTAGATTACACTTGGCATAGGACAGACCCAATAATAACAACATTAAGTCTGGTAGTTTCTATCCCAGGTTCACAACATTCAGCTCTCTGTCTGATGGCATATAATTCTGTGGTCTCTCTCAGTTTTTCATTTTAAATGACTGAAATGGTTTTTGTCTCCAAGTCTAAAAGGGGCTTTAACTGTGAATGCTAAATGGATGGAGGATTCTGCCCTCAGGCCTAGTATGAGACTCATTTTACTGGTTTCTATGTTTCACTGACTTTCTAGTGTTATACAGACTACTTGGACAAGTAGCTCTTGCTTTTGAGTAGAAAAGGTGCCCAGAGCTATAGTTAGGTTGAAGGGATGTTTCCCTTGGAACCAGTTCTTTCCCATACCTTGTTCTCTCTCACAACCCTTTGTGCAGCCATGTGGTAAACCAGATTAAGTGTTCAGCACAATCCTGGTGAACCAGATTAAGTATTCAGCACAACACTTCCTCTAAAAGAAAGTGCTGGTTTATTTGTTAGTCTGTGAAGCACAAGGAAAATACTGCTCAAGCCAGTTGTGGATATCCATTAGCAAAGAAGCACTTTTATAGTCAGGACCAAGACAGTGAGAAAAATTTTGTACTTTAATGTTTGTATATAAAGTCACACCTCTATGCTAGGTATCAGTTCTCAGGAAGTGACAAGGAACATTCCTGAGTCATTATATAAATGAAGCAGCCTTGGAAAAACACCACCTGCACTCCATATAGCAAGAAACTCTAATAAAGTAGGTCCACAGGGTGATTTCTCTGGTGGCTGCTGGTTTAGGAGATTGCCAAAGCCAGCAAATGCTTTTGCTGTTCTGGGGTGTTGGGGATTGATTAAGGCTTCAGCCTTAAGCCATGGAAGAATCCTCTTAGTTACCAAGGGTAAAATATCACCCACAATGGCCCCGGGAGTTATTATGCTAATGTTGCCAGAATGTTCTTTGTTTCTGCTGTTGTAATTGGTTTACATTTGCCGCAGTTATTTGCATAGTCCTAATCCTCACTCCTGGTTGGAGCCCTTCCTTCAGACTCTGCCCTTAACCTACCCTAAATAAGTTACTGTAACCCCCTGGCTCTCGCCTTTCTTTGTGCACCCTGCACCCTCCTTCTCGTGTGTTGTTGTGGTTCTGGGTCACCAGATCGTGCCCATCCCGCATTTTATTTTCCCCCTAAGGGACTTTTGCCCTGACACCCCGAGGTAGCAATCTGGTTGACTAATCCAGGCCTGGGCTGTTACACTGGGGTACGAGTCAAAAGCAGGGATGAGTCTANTAGTGCACCCTGCACCCTCCTTCTCGTGTGTTGTTGTGAATTGTTGGTTTCTCATTATTAAAGCTCTTTAGGTTCTGGGTCACCAGATCGTGCCCATCCCGCATTTTATTTTCCCCCTAAGGGACTTTTGCCCTGACACCCCGAGGTAGCAATCTGGTTGACTAATCCAGGCCTGGGCTGTTACACTGGGGTACGAGTCAAAAGCAGGGATGAGTCTACTGAACAAGCAACCCTGCCCCTGTTTGTTAGCTGCCTCTTCTTTTCTCCATTGCTTGCAGTCAGAAAATCTTACCCTGAGACCTGTACTAGCTCCAATGTTCACTGAGGTCATCTAGAAGAAATAATTTTTAAATTTTTTTAAAATTTTATTTTTCTGAGAGAATGTAAGGGAAGACTTGGCAAATGGACCATCTTCGTACTTCAAAAGATGGATCAGTTCAATGTGGTGCTCAGTAAAACACCAGAACTGACACAAGGGAAAGTACCTGGCCGTGGGCAGTGAGGAAAGGTGTGTGAAAGAAGAATTAAGTGGTCTCAGCTCTATTTTCTAACTGCACTTCAGCTTCTATTTTGCTTCTCAGCTCCAGGTATAAAGGTAGCAAGCTTTATGGTTCCCATAAGGACAGCTAATGGTCTGAGAATTATAGAGTTTGGCTCTGTTTACTTGCAATAAATCTTTAGGAGTTACAGGACTACATGATTTTTATGCCAACAGCATTTGAAGCCAGCCTTCTAAGTCATCAAATCAGTTGTTTTGTTTGAGGAAATAAATGGTTGAAGCCACCTTGAGGCTAGTTTGGGGGAACTCACATCCCTGGTAATCTGTGAAGAGTCCCTTTTATCTGTCATACTGTTTTGTGCTACGTATGACTAAATTGTGCCTAGTTTTTCAGCGTATATGAGAGCTGTCTCACCTAACTTCAGATGTATGTGTCTACCACAGATGACCTAATTCTACTCTGCACTTTCAGTCAGAGAAAAAGTATTTTTGAGGCAGTTTCACACAACTAATCTAAACTATACCTGGAAAGACCTTTTTCTTTTCCTTGCCCACAATGGAAACACATTGACAAGTTTAGATTCAGCTTTTCTACATATCTACCTTTGTTCTGCAGAGAGAGGACAGAGTTTAAAGCAAGTGATGTGGCAAAATTACACAAAAGCAAGTACTGTGATGTAAGTTGTGCAGATCTCTAAAGCAAAACCCTTGGAACATTACACACATTTTGTGGGTTTTGCACCACATTGGTTTCATTCTCTACTTCTTCACTGTGTTAAGTTACTGCTGTCTGGCATGTTCTGTTCCCAGGCTGGCATGGTGGGCCAGGACCTTGTTGTGACACCCTGCCCTGCCTCTTCCATAGGGAGCTCCTGTAGCTCCCCTGTCCAGGGAGCCATGCCCAGTCCCTATGGAGCAATTATTGCCCAGAAACGACTTCTCTGCATTGCTCAAACCAAGTCTTTAGTTTATTTTTTTGCCAAAGATGAATGCAGTCTGACTGCTGAGACCATTTGTTGATGAGAACCTGGAGAAACTGAAAGTGATAAGTTGAGTTGACCTGAAAGTCCAATTCAAAAACAGGCTCTTGATCCAAAGTAAAAGGTCAATGCAGACAGAGTATGTGTTTTCAAATTTATTTACACAACGGAGGCAATTCATTATTGTATATAAAATACATCTCTTATACATATGTATATTACATAAATGTGATTTGGGGACCCCACTCTGGTTTATTTTGCTAGCATACATTCGTTGTTTTAGCTCATGGTGTGAGGCACCATAGGTGTGACAATGAGAGACAGATTGACAAAAAAGGTACTTTCACTGAGGTTTGCACTAATACCTGAGTGCTTCTTTTTCTGGAGGGTATGTTTTCTTCTTGGGTAATATCATAATTACTTAGGTATCCTCTATTTGGTCCTGATGTTGTTATCAGACATGTATAAGTGTAAAGTAAGTGAAAGTGTAAGTTATTCCAAGGTCACCTCAACTATTACTAAAACATACTGGATTGCAGCAAGGCCCCAGGGAAGGTGTTAAAATGTATATAGTGACTCCATACAACCAGACTTCTGATTTCTACATCAGTCCCTAAGTATTTGGGAACACATTGACAGTACAGTTATTCTCCAGTATTATTTAAAATCTTTTCCCCTTAAGCAATTGAAGTTTTGCCAAACTTCTCTGTGGCTGCTTGTGATATATTTCATTATATCCAATAAGATTCTAACTATAGGCATTCTCCATGTAAATAAATTTTTATCAGCAACATATGGTACCAAGTAATTGAAAACAAGAAAACCAAAGATCAAAATACAAGTTGGATACTTGTGAAAGAAATAAATAATAGTTTGATGAGCCATAAATTGAACGGCAGTGTTTCTATATGAAATTTGAGGGTTGGACAATCACTGACAATACAAAGTTTAACAAGGAAAAGTGCCACATTCTGCAGTTGTGATGGGGCAAGCCCTAATGTTCAGACAGACTGGGGAATGAAAGGCTTTAGAGCAGCATTGAGGAAAGGGACCTGGGGGTTCTGGTCCCTGGCAAGCTGAACATAAGCCAGCAGTGCCCTGGCAACCTGGAGGGCCAGACCTGTCCTGGGGGACATCAGGCACAGCATGGCCAGCTGGGCAAGGGAGGGGATTGTCCTGCTCTGCTCTGAGCTGGGGCAGACTCACCTCAAGTGCTGGGGGCTGGTTTGGGTGCCTCAATTTCAGAAGAATGTAATACTGACACTGTTAGAAAGCATCTAAAGGAAGACAATGGAAATGATGAAGGGTCTGGAGGGGAAGCCACATGAGGAGTGGTTGAGGTCATTTGGTCTGTTCAGCCTGGAGGAGACTGGGAGGAGACTGAGAGGAGACCTCATTGCAATCTACAACTTCCTTGCGAGGGGAAGCAGAGGGGCTGGTGTCGCTGTGGGTCACTATCAATCACACACAGGACACGATCTCAAGAGAAGGCTGAAAAGACTTTATTAAAAACATCTGACTCCATATATATAGTATTCACACAAGGACCAGGGATTGGAGGAGAAGCTGGACACCTCTCCCATCACACTGGTCAAGACAAATGTCAATCAGTCACTTTCCACTCCCAAGAGAAGGAATTTCCAGCGACCTTGTTTTAGCATAAACAATCTTCTAATAATAGCATCTATTTGTGAGAAAGTGAACTAAGAACTACCAAACATTGAGTTAGAAAGTCCACTAGAAAACCTGAAAGAATCAGGGCGACAGGCTGGCATTGATTGCTTCTTTCTAGTGACCAGTGATGAGACCTAAAAGAATGACCTGAGGCTGTGTCAGGGGAGGTTTAGGTTGGATATCAGGAAAAGGTTCTTCACACAGAGAGTGGCTGGGCTTTGGCTCCACCCCAGGGAAGTAGTCATAGCACCAGCCTAACAGAGTTCAAGAAGCATTTGAAAAATGTTCTCAGGCACATGGTGTGATTCTTAGTGCTGTCCTGTGCAGGGCCAGGAGTTGGATTTTGATGGTCCATGTGGGTCTCTTCCAATTCAGGATGTTCTCTGACTCTACCTTTGAACAACACAAGAGTAGGAGAGAATATTTTAATAGGACACTGAGGCAATTTCTTCTCAGCATATTTTTATTAACGTCTTCATTATTTACTCAAGAACTTAACTTTGGGTATTGGATGTTCACTCTCTTTAAAAGGTGTAAAATACCAGTTTCTTTTATTATGTTGAACTGATTCTGGTTCACTTTGGAAGAATGAGCAATGGAGCTTCCCTGAGGTCTTGGTGAGCCTTCAAGTATATATTTATGCACCAATCACACAGCACTGATACAAAAATCTGAATAGAAGCACCAGGTGTTCTAGATCAGGTAGGATGGAATTTGGCAATGAAACCAGTCATCTTGTGCCATCTGAAAAGCCTCATGATATGATGCCTGCCATCCACTGGCTGCTCAAAGAGATGTCTGTCTCCCTCAGGTCCTCTATCCTTTCTGTCAACATCATAAAAAATACCTTGCTGTGACTAAAAGGCCTGTAGAACCAGAGAAAATGGATCTCACGAGCAGGATGTTTTCAAGGACTGCATCCAGTGTCCAGACATGAAGCACCAGAATTAGTTCCCAATGGTGAAATTATTTCAGACAGCAATCTTCTGTCACTCACTACAGTGTTTTCAAGAAAAGCTCTTAAGAAACAGCAACACAGAATGACCTATAAGAACAAAACCTGTTTTTACGCTGGTAGAAGGGATTGAAGTCAGCCCATCACAACAACCTGTGGAAGAGGCAACCTAACCATGTTCACAGAATATCTCAATACAATTATTGTGATAATAGTTTGATAATTATAATTACAATAAAAATGCTCTCTATTTACTATCACAGGCTCAACAGTCTTGGGGGGAAATTAATTTAAATTATTTCCAATTTAAAATAGAATTGGATTATGAGAAACAAAGACAAAATCTAAACCACCTTCCATGAATTCCTAAGGACAAAAAGGGAATGGGCACTGTGATCAGTTCATAACAACTCTTCTCTGCTATCCCTTCCTTCTCACACTTATCTGCTGCTACTGCATGGACTCTCCATATCTGCAACATCCTTCAGGAATATCCAATTTTCCCAGGGTGGGGTCCTCCACATACTGCACTGTGGATACTTGCTCCACCATGATCACCTCCAAGGGCTGGCAGACTCCTCTGGGGATTCTCTGCTTTGCTGCCTGAAGCACCTCCTCCTCCTCTTCTTCTCATCTGAAGGGCTGTACCTCACACATTTTTCCCCCCACTTTTCTCTTCTCTTGGTCAATTCATTTGCCCTTTCTTAAACTCTTTCTCCCCCTTAGTGCCACCCCTTTGGCTGCAGGGATCAGCTGTGTCCCCTGCAGCCCCCACTGCCAGCATTTCTAGAAATATCATTTGCACCCAGTTCAATGGCAATAACCTTATTGTCAATTGCTTTGTGAACTGAAGAGCCTGGGTTTTAGCAGAGTGCTATCATCAAACTCATGATCTTTCTGACGCTGAATGTTAATTTTTAAGTGAGGATTTCATTGGAAGAACTGAAACTAAGCTCAGGGATTTTGGGGCAGCATCTACTGAAGACAGTAGTCTGGTTTTCCAGTATCATATTTTATGTTATCTATAGTGGAAAGTGCATAAATAGATGAGGTATAAATTATGCAGGCTTCTTCTTGTATTCACCCTGAAGTGTATGCCCATAACAGGTCTAAATTATATATGAAAAATTGTAAAATTCACTCTGAATAGGCACTTGCATGTATATGATTGGATGGGTAGGCTAGTGCACAAACCCACACCCCCTCCAGCTGCATATGTTTGAAGCTGGCAAGGCCAAACAAAACCTCACCCCATAACTCAGTGTCTGTTCTCCACCATGGATACACTGCACCCTCCTCTCTGAAAGTATCCAGCAAGCTGCACACACTTCCACCAGGCACTGCCAGAGAACTCCAGCAGTTGGAGTTGGCTGGATAGATCATTCTATTCAAATTACTGCTTTTCCCCATGCAGACTGAAATGAACAACAATATCTCTTCCTGTCTGTCCCATGTAAATGCTGTCCAAGAGCTAATGAGCGCATACAGATCATCATTGCCATCTAAGCTGATACCACAAACAATTCCTTGCTATTGCAGCAATGAGAACAAAGGATTCAGCTTTTAACAGATAATGCTGCTGCCTTGAATGTGGAAAATGCTCAGATATTTCTTAGAAGTGCTTTAAGTTTTACAGGACCTGTGTTGAGACACTTGAAAATGGAGGTGGAGAGTTTGAGCACAAGATGGAGTGAAAATAGTGGAGGTTACGCTGCCTGTGGGAAGATCATTTTCAAAGGAACACGTGGTAAGGTTGTGGAACATAAAGTACCTGTTAACAAGTATAAAATATATTTGTTCACTCTGCAGCTACTAGTTTCAATATCTGAACAATAACTGATAGTTGAGAGCAGGTAACATTTGCTAGTCTAAGTTACAAAAAAATACCTGTTCTTCTATGAGAGAAATAACAATGGAGGCATCCATTGTTAGAAATCTTCAGATTCTGATAGGAGCTGATTTCCGAGAAGGTATTTTTTTGAAAACTAGGGAATTTGGAATCAAAACAAACAAGTTGCATAGCTGGTTTTTACATGGCCCATTGCATAACGTAACACTTAGGAGACTTTAATTCATGAAACAGCACCAAATAACAAACAGGTACCAATATAGATATAGAAGACTGAAAGTTTGAAAAGCATTGATGACAGACTATTGCACAGCCCACATTGCTTCTGGCAACTTTCTGGAAGGTTAAATTAATTTGGGTTATTTGCCAGTGTGGTTTCTTAAGCAGCCTTAAGGCCGGTAGTGCTCGCATGAGAGAAATGAGCTGATAGAGACCACCAGACATAGAATCTAGAAAAGAACTGCCAGGGTCACAGGGCAGGTTGACTTCATTATACACAAAGGCAGAATATGCTGAAACTGTAGCCCAAGCCATTTCAGCTCTGAGATAAAGTGACAACTCTGTAGAAAGTGACTCTATTCTTCATATAAGTTATGACAAGTCTGTTCTTAAGAGAGGTCTAAGAGAGTGTTCCACTGGAGTCATTAAAACTGCGATAATTTGTCTGGAAACTTTTCCTAAGGATTCATAATCACCTCAGCTGCATCATTTTGTCTTTTTCTCATTCTCTTCCTTCTTCTTTTCAGATCCACTTGTGTATTATGGAGCTAATGACCAATCTAGGTGCTATTACAGAAATTTTAGCAGAAGACAGTATGGAAAAAGAATTCCACATGATCCTGAGGAAGGAACAACAGCTTTAAGGCAATCTAAACCCGGCAAAGAGGAAAAATGAGATATGTTTTCACTGTGTTCTGTGTCAGGAATAAATATGTTTTGATATACTCAAAGATGATTTAGATATTTGACATTAACTGACTAGGTTTTGTGCTACCCAGAGTATATTCCTCTTGCTGAAAATATCCCTGAAAGTGATTTTTAAATGTATATGTCACATCAGATCGCATGATGCTATTTGGAGGTGAACCTCCTATCCTGTGACCTCACATCTCTTCCTGTGCATTTCAGCTCACAAAAGTCTAACAGCAAAAATATTTACTTCTCTTCACAGCATAAGGGGGAGCAGGTCAAAATGGGGGGAGGGGACAAAAGAGTATAAGTAACTCAAATTGCTCTATGGATTTAGGCACTGATTGTCCAAAGCCATAACCTGGTTGTTCAGTGATTGCTTCTCAGTGATTTTATACCAGTGCATAAACTCCTTGGGGAGAACTGATATGACATTGTCAGATTTACTTTGCCTTTTATCAAGTTCCTCTCCCATTTCAGAGAGTTCGGGAGCATAGACAAGATAAACCACTAAAAGTAGAACACTGAATTTCTCACTGTCTCCATGTACAAGGGCTAGGGGGTTCCCTGATGCCAAACATGCATTTTAATGCTGTAAAAGACAGCTAACAATCCTGTCTTTTGAAAACACTTGTAAGAGATATGTGACACTGAAGAAATTGCACTTACCTTGTAGCTTTAGGCCATTGGTTTAAGCCCAAGTTGACATTTGCAGCTCACTGAGTCCCTGGTGGACGGGCGTCCATCACACAAAAATCACGGTACATCATCTTGTAAACTTGGCAGTCAGTGAATTAGAGGGGACTAAAACTGATGCTGACACAGAATAAATTACCCAGAGCAATTGGGAAGGGTCTGAGAATGTGATGGGTCAGAGGAGAGGGAGGGACAGAAACATGAAAATTCTTAATTAGTCATCAGGTATTCCTTTTCCCCTAAATTAACCTTTTTTTAAAATCTTTTTAATCACCAAAGAAAATTAAGAGAGGAACAACTGCTATTTCATGGGTTTTAAGGAAGGTCAATTCATAAAATTAAAAAAAAAATCAGAAAATACTTAGAGAATGTAATATCATCAATGAGAAATTTTTCACGCACTTATTACATTGGAGGAAGACTTTTGTTATGGAAAATTTCAATATTTTTGTTTACACAATGAAGTAAAATAGACCAACACTATGTGAAATAGATCCTTTGCTATTAAAAATAAAACATGAATGCGTATATTCCTCCTTAAAAATGAAAACACAAGGCATCTGTGGCAGAACTGCAATACAGACAAACATTTATAGACATCCATTTACAGATACAGACTCCCCTATATGTGATATTGTTTTGCTTCTGAAAACTGGACCATATTCAAACATTGAGGAAGCCCCAAATGTCACCACAGAGTAAAGAATCTATGCTTCTGAGTTTATCTCTTAGATATAAACCTTGAGCTATTGCCAATTGCCTGTCTATGTTAACAAGCAGAACAAATACAAGCTCAGTGAGACCTAAGGATTTAAGACGTGCTGCAGTAGTTTTCCAGCACATTACAAATTCAAATACTTTTATTCTGAATTGTCATGTAGAATCATAGAATATCCTGCACTGGAAGGGACACACAGGATCAACAAAGTCCAAATTCTGGCCCTGTACAGGACATCCCAAGAGTCAGACGATGTTCCTGAGAGTGTTGTCCAAACACTTTTTGAGCCTTGCCAGGTTGGTGCTGGGACCACTTCCCTGGGAAGCCTGTTGCAGTGTCCAAGCACCCTCTGGTGAAGCACCTTTCTCTAATCTCCAAACTAACCTCTCCCCTGACACAGCTTCAGGCCTTTCTCTTCTTATCAGTGGTCACAAGAAGGAAGGATCAATGCCTGCCCCTCTGCTTCCCCTTGCGAGAAAGTTGTACCTGCAGTGAGCTCTCCCCTCAGTACTCCTGTCCAGACTGAACAGACCAAGACCTCAGCCACTCCTCATATGGCTTCCCCTCAAGGCCCTTCAACATCTCTGTAGATTTCCTTTTCATACTCTCTAATAGCTTTATCTTCATGCTGTGGTGCCCAAAACTGCACACAGTAGCAGCTTTTTCAGATAAGAGTTCTTACATTTAAGTGTACAACCTTATTATCATCCCTTACTTTGTTGAGGCTTCTTGTGTGAATAATATTTGGTCTTCAGAGAATTTTGTGGAAATGAGTCCAAAGTGTTTTGGACCTTGGATCTGTCCCTTTATTTGAAAAGGAAAAAAAAAAAAAAAAAGAATGAGACTTGGGAAGAACTGGTAGAGTCCTCCATAGGGAAATATGCATGGGACTAGTTATAGCATATATCCTTCACAGAGAGTGCAGTTGGAAATACAGAGGAAAGATTTATGGGAAGAGGATATATCATTTATTAAGAAATAAAATAATCATCAGAAGTTTAAAAAAACCCTAAATAAACCATACTACCTATACCATACTTTAGCTTAAGTACGAAGTATACAGCTGATATTATGCTTGAAGAAAATGGTGGAGTAGAACAAGTTAGATTAGCCAGAAAACCTCAGAATTTTGAAACCAGAAAACGGCAAGTTCTAAGCAAGAAAATATTTTATAGTCGCCAAAAAATCCCTTTGCAGTAACCAAGAGAGAGAAAAAGTAGACCTTTAAATTTCTGTCAGAGACAGACTGGGATATCTAGTCTATAACAACCTGAAATTGAGGCAGTTTTGATTTATGAGATAACAATAGAGTAGCAGGTGTGGGGGGGTAACAGTTATTCATACTTTTGAAATCCACTATTTCACAGTCTTCTTCACAGTATGTTCAAATAGTGTTAGACCTTCCTTGATCTCAAGAATGCCTTTTAGTCTCCTGATAACAAGGGAATCAATTAAGAAGAATAGAAAAGGAAGGGTCCCCA
This sequence comes from Polioptila caerulea, assembly GCA_013397295.1. Taxonomy (NCBI): domain Eukaryota; kingdom Metazoa; phylum Chordata; class Aves; order Passeriformes; family Certhiidae; genus Polioptila; species Polioptila caerulea. Next base: position 273,648 of record VYXF01006937.1, read on the forward strand.
ATGGATTTTTTCATTCCCTTCTTAGGTCACACTCAGATTTATGCAAGGGAAGAAGCGATCTGAAAGAGGAGCAAATTATCCCAATTTTTTCTCCACAGAATTCTTTAGGTGGTAAATTTATAACCAATAAACTCAAATGATGTAGGATGGGTTTCTACTGACATCCTGAAAATCTCACACTGAATTAAATGAACAGTTGCTGCACTCACCAAAGGATTATCTCATTTACATTTTCAAAAGGGATTACAGTGCCTTTAAAGGACAAGCATCTTTCGGGCTAATTAATTTTCTCAGAATAACTTGAAATATATGGTGAGCACTTGATTAAATATTAATATGGGGTATGGGGTCACACTTTTTTGCAGTTTTCTAAATCTGTTATTTTATTGTCAGTGGTTCAAAATTTTATGTATGTGCTTGAATGGGTTTTTTTGTGTGTATGTATATATTTATGTGTTGTGGGACAAGAGAGAAAATTCGGAGGATTAATGGACATTTGCAATATTTGACTTCTTCCGGGGAATACAGAAAAGTTTGCCATAAGTGAACAGAACACTGCACATTTAATTTCCACTGGTAGTGTGATATGGTTTTATAAATCCAGGATTTTCTCAACATTATGCATAGATATATGCATAGATATGGGATATTTAGTGTTAGCTTTTCATATAAGCATTCAAAAAACATCAGGCTGGAGAATGTGGAACTTAAGATCAAGGAAAAGCCCCACACTACCCCCTAGTGATCAAAGTTTGGTGACCTCCAAATAACAGAAAACACAATAAGTGGACTTTAGATCACAAGAACAAAAAAATGCCCAGGAGCGATGCAAGTCACTGCTGGTGTTCTTTACTTAGGATCCTTTTCATGATAGAAGAATAAAGCAATGGCTGTCGAAAGGCTGCAACTTCCAATTCCTTGGACTGAAGCCTCAGTCTTAGTAACCAAACAAATATAAAAATGTATATATTCAGAAGGAGGAAAAAACAAAACCTCAGGGGAGATATTTCAAGTGTTAGGATTTGTAAAAATAAAATAAAATAGAAGATTTTATTGCAACCATAGAGTTGCCAAAATATATTTTTTTCAGTTTTGTGAGGTATTTGAATTTTTCAGATATATTGTTTAGCAGATATCATATGTACACTATTTCTTAGCTTTACATAATCTTGAAATTATACAAAACAAAAGCTTGGGCTATATGTGTTATGTGTGGTAAACTAATTAAGCACTAGTTTATGCATCAGAGAACAGAATTTGAATCCTAAAAGAGAAAGGAATAATCAACAAAAATTTCAGTACAATTTTATAGGGATTTTACTATGTTTCATTAAAGTAATTAAGAAAGTATAAGAGCAGGCAGGGCATATTCAAATTAAATCAATGGAGCAACTTATGTGTTGTGAAGTAAATAAATCAGGATTTTTTAATCTAATAATGATGTCTCAAGATAAAACCGAAAAAGGTTCTGTGTTCATTTTGTTCTCATATTTTTTCTATGACTGTTAAGGCAGTCAGTTCTCTGGGATTCTCTGACAAGTGAGAAATCACAAACTGATTTGCAGAAGGTCTCTGAGAGGCATGACTTTTGCTGACATGGATTTTATGCCCTATCCATAGGTAGGTAATCTTGGATTAACTAAATCAAAAACCTCTAGAAAATGAAAGTCTTTAAATTCCATTTGTAATTTATATCCTTACCAGATCTCAGTATACTTAACTGTTGTTGATCCTTCACAGTCTCTATTTTACATTATGTTTATTTACATTATGCACAGTATCTAGAACCTTCCAAGTTCTGACAACCATGAAGTCTCATCTTTAAAGCTGTATTCCTCTCTCTTTCCAAGAGGACACCCCTCAAGGTTGTCTTTTTCATTATATGTTTTCCTTTAGCAAGTTCTGCTGAGTGTGCATCCTCTTTTCTTTTGTTGCAGTTGTGGAAAAGCTCCATCCTTACAGCTGGCAACTTCTTAATATGTAGGAAAGAGAGCTATTGAAAGACCTGACAGCTCTTGGATTAAAATCATCAGGGCCACAGGACACTTTGAATCTGATAGTCCATTTCATGATAGGACACCAGTGTAAGACAGGCCATTCAGGAAACAGTTAACCTTGTGATTAAGAATAAGAAAGATTTGAGGCTTGAGAAAGAAAATCAACTAAAAAAAACCAAAAAAAAACCCCCAAAAAANATTGTGATTAAGAATAAGAAAGATCTGAGGCTTGAGAAAGAAAATCCACTAAAAAAAAAACAAAAAAAACCCCAACAAAAAACAACCCAAAGATCTTTGGAGAAAAGAAGCATCCATTGTAACCCCCACAATCTAAAGGCCTTTCCAGAGGCACATACTTACAACCTTATACACTACCTTTAAAATTTGATCATTATTATGAATTCATATGAAATGAAAATGAGAAAATTCATGTTGGTCCTCTACCTGTACTGCAAAGATGAATATTTCATCCCATTTCTAGTAATATTATTGAGGGAAAAAGAGAGCAAAAGACTGATACTTGGCCCTAAGGGCAAGGGGCACAAACTGGATCACATCCAAAATGCTTAGGGCATGCTCTCTAGAGAAGATAGAAGTATTGGAGAAAATTAACTGAAGCAGCCCTCAAAAGAACTGGGAAATAAGTTGAAAATTAATTATGTAGGTACTCAGGACTGTAGTGTTTTACTCCTCTGACTTTTATTTGTCTGAGTATACATGTCTAGAACTCTGCATTAAGCTAGAGAAGATGGCAATAATTTTGCACAAAACAAAGCAATTTAAATTGGGGAGGAATTTTTTCAAGCCATTTACTGCATATTTGTGCAGACAGTTTAAAATGGAGACTGTCGGACTTCATGCATTTAAGTTTTGTGATAAACACAAATAGTTGATAGCTTACTACTGCTGAGGCTGTTCTCAGTTATTAAATTCTTTTTCAATCCCTCATGAAACTCTGACACAGCGTCATAAAGTCTAGGGAAGTCACACTTGTCATGCTCACAGGTACAGCTCTAGGAATAAACAAGTAGTATACACTTTTTAATTATTAATCCCTTTCCTTCTCACCTCCCTCGAGATTGATTTGTATCTGTTCCCATCTCCTTATATCTATATTTATTTTGTTTCTTACACACATGTTTAAATTTAATCTGATTGTGTCCTTAGGCCTGTTGTTGATAATTAAACCCACGTATTTTATTCCCTACAGCATGCATTTGCAAACTCTCTCTAAAAATGAGTCTGAAGCTTCCCCTTGATCTCAGTAAAATTATAGTTTTGGTTTCCCTTTTGATTAATTTTGTATTGGGTGTAGTTTTAGATTTTTCAACCAGAGTAAATAGATCCTCCCATCTTTAAATCTAAAGTATTTTTTCTGATCAATGTCAAATGAGTATTTGACCTGTAGTTCAAACCTGCTAGCAAAGATGGAAAGAGTAATGCCAGTTGTGTCTGGAGATGTAATTTTTTTCTTTTTTTAATTATTAGTCACATGCCTGCAATATATCTTACTGCACCAACTACAGGTTTAAGTTTTTCAGAAAAAGAGAGAGACAGAAGGAGGGAACTGACCAGCACATTTGCATATCTAGTCAAAAACAATATATCAGAGAAAACATTTTCCTTCCATTATGATTTCATACACTGTCCTGAGCTTTATAAATTCCAGGCTCAGAGGTCTTCTTGATGACAATATAAAACCAGATTGTAAATTCCATTTGCCCACTTAAATAAGCACATTGAAGACACAAGAACTCTTCAAAGGAGAAATGCTTCCAAAATACCTAGGAATTGATGACATTGAGCTTTGATGTTTAAAACAAATTATTATTTCAGTTTTCCCTAAGTAATGCCACATTAACCCACCATGACAGAAAAGACTGGAAGTTTAAACCATAATCTTTGGACCTGAAAATATTTCTACATGGCAGATCAATGTCCAGGGAAAGATCTTTCTGGATGAACATAGAATTTATTTGGAATAAGTACACCACTGAAAATATCAGTGTGGCAGAGACTTCAGAAAATGCGTATGTAGCCAGAAACATATTCTTATTTTATCAGATGTATTAAATGAAAGATAAACCATCTTTCTATACATCTTTCTTTTCTTATATCATTAGATCTTCACATGAAAACAACAAAAATAATGTGTATAAAGGCAAATGGGTCAGTGATCAATATTCCAGGTTTACAACATGTAAAGTTAAACAGCTTCACTCAGTATCATCACTAAAGGAAAATATTTTTATTGATTCATTTTTCTTTTCTTTCTCTTCCCATTGTCATGTTTTCTGATATGCTGTGCAAATGCACAAAGCACATCCATGGAGTGGATGAGACCCTTACCTTGACAATTATTGATCCTGTGAATAGAACCTGAGAGATTCTTTAAGTTGCCCTCTTCTGCCTTTCCCTTCTTCTCCTTATTCAATTGAATCTGAAAAAATGTCCTTGAGAATCTTTAAGAAATGCATTTATAATAGACCACTGCAGAAGACACTGTAAATGAGAGTACAATGGCTTCATGGATGTCTTAGCAGAGTTTAACCATATACCTTGGCTGCAGGCATCTGTATGTTTTAGCATGGATGGCTGCTGTACAACCCGAGGACACACTGTGACATTCATGTGCTGCCTTTGACAACACCATCTATACATATTGCTTGTGAGAGCTTGCTGCTGCTATGGAGATATGTCAGTATGTTAACACTCAGTCAACTTTCATGTACCATCTAGAAAGCCCAGTATTGTGCAGGTGGAAGATTAAGTTTGCTTGCTTGAGAAAATCCTAGAAAAGTGAGAACAAAAGTGATGCTGTTGAGAATCACCAGGGAGGTAATTTCCACTGTCTGCTGAGATCAGTGTGAAGGGCTTATCTGGAGGTGCATCACTGGTTCTCAGTGTCAGAGAGGATATGAGATTGTTACTATAAATCCATTGCTTTTATTAAACAGTTACCCAGCTTTGAGCACCTGCACCTTTCTTATGGCACAGATCCCAAAAACTCCCAAAGTAATCAGCATTTCTTTGCTATAAATCAACATTAAAGAACTGAAAGCAAGTCGGTCTAATGCTGCAAAAAACACTATTCAGAAACACATAGACCTTTCTTCCCAGTAATGTCCCTTGAATATGACTGTCCCTGAAGTCTCCGCATTATTGCCATTACTTGCTCCCTTTAGTGATTATTTTTTTCGTGTCACTGTTCCAAATACTATTGTAGACTAGACACCTGTGGACTGAAAATATTGGCTGCGTTGTCACTAGAAAGAGACAGTGCTCCACAGAGACATGGCTCTAGTGCTGAATACCAGAAATTCTGAACTTTCTTTGAATTCACTCCATGGGTGTTAAAATTCAGCACTGGAGCAAAAGATGTTGCACTGACTTTCACTGATGATCAAAATACTTTTGTTTCTAAATGAAAAAGGATTGAATTTCAACAAGTTTAAAACATAGTTAAACACAAGTGACTAAGGTCCTGATTTTTTTTTTATTAATTTACAAGCAGTAGCAAATTCTACAGTTCCTTCCTCATGCATTGTTTGTATTTGCAAGGCTGTAGTGGAAATCTGACAGTAAAGTTCCTGCCAATATTTTAGAAGTCTGGATACATGAAAATCCAGGAGTTCAAATTAGGGAGAGACTGGTGACTAAGCAGTCACCAGCATTTTCATCTAAGAAATTTATGCGTCTACTTAGCATATATTGTCTTGTTCATGGTTTTGGAGTGCCTGTGTCACAGAATTCTTTTGAAAAGATCCCAGCCATTAAAATTCCACCCTTGATTTTATTATCATCTTGAAGATTATGAATGCCCAAGTTTATGCCACCCCAGCTACAAACACCATGGCTTGTTTAAGGCAAATCATGAATGCAGACATAGAGTTTCCCTGTTTGTCCTGTCTGAGAGAAACAGCAGAACTTTCCAATAAGGATGAATTGCTAGAAAGGTTTCAGAAGGTAAGACAGAGGTTAACTTCCTTCCCAGCACTGAGCTGCACCACAGAAACGGTAATTTACAGATTAAGAGCAATGCTAGATAATGCATCATTATAGATGATGCATTGAGGCTGCTATTGTATATCCTGATCTTAAAAGAATTGGCGAGGGAGAGAATGATTATGAAACAAGTTTCTGACTGCTGCCTTCCCCCCACTCCCTGTGATTGTGGCACTATAGGTAACGTGGTGTGAGCCAGAGGAAGAATGGTGAATGTGGCCAGCAGTGGCTTGGGAAGGCTGCAGCCCTCATACTCAGGGGAGCAGTGGCAGCAAAATTATTAGTGTTTAGGGCAGAGCTGCTCCTGGAAAGAAACCCTAGGGACAGCCAGGTTTAAGGAGAAGTTTTAATACCATTGTGGCTGGTATTGTTTCCAAGTTTCCAATGAAGATAATCCTCAGGAAAGTTAAAATTAGAGAACTGCTCAAGTCTTGACATGGAGAGGTTATGGACTGAAGCATTGTGTTACCACCTGCACAGGGACATATTCTCGATATGTGGTTGTCTCAAGAGACACACTTCTGAGTTTTAGAAGTCATATATATGTCAGACCTGGGGAGAGAGAAAAAGCCAGGTTTGGGTAACTCAGCAAGAGGGTTTTAGGTCATGTCTTTGTCTGTGTTACTCTAACTAACTTCAGTGAATAAAACATTGAGTTATACTTACACCTTATTTACCCAAATACTGCTGAATTGAATTTGGCAAGTATGAGCTGTGTATGAGCATAACTTCATAGAGGCTCTCAGATGATTGACCTGTTTGTCTGTTCTGAATGTTGTCTACAGTTCTATTATGTTTCTCTTCTTGTGAAGTGTTTGGAATTAAGATATTGTATGAGATATGCTGTAAGTTTAGGCATTACACTAAAAAGCATTCATTTTAAACCAATATTTAAAGCTAAATTTTGCTCTGATTTCTGCCCCATGAAGCAACAATGTCTTCGTGGCAATAGTACGAACTAAAAAATATCAACATCTCTTTCTTTTTAAAAAGAAAAAACACTTTGCATAATCTGCATGTAAACAATTTATGAACATGATGCATCCGTGGGTATCCCCTTAGTTTAGTGTTTCAGTATTTGCAAATTGTATGTAATTAATATCGTACTTGTGTTCTGTTTGAAAGAGCAACATGATAGGTAATAAGTATCTAATTATTCATTGCTTTTACTCTCAAAATTTGCAGAAAGACGCAGTGTGCTCTTGTGTCTTGATATTTTGGGGTTTGTGCAGAAATGAAAAATATTGAGAATATAGTGCTAACTGCAAGTGTATGACCTGTTGTAAGATTTATTAACTAAACCTAAAGCTATTTCTTGTTTCTGATCACAGCTTTATATACCAGACATTGACAAAATATGCAGAAAATGCAGAGAACAGTACAAGCTAATCACCAACTTTGGCTGTAAGAATATTTTGCTCCGGAATGTAGGTGATTATGATTCAGCATAAAAGGCAGACACAAGCTGTTCAACACTTTCTTTCATTGGAAGGGATAAGAAATGATCATCCAGCCTTCTAAATTACACACCTTCTTTCGAACTTTGTCAAGATTCATTTCTGTTTTTTCTTTCAGTCTTTGTTAAAAAAGAAAAAAAGAAATTTAATGATACTATTCTCATTATACAGCCATCAGTTACATAAAATATCTTTGTTTAGAGGCCTAATAAAATTGGTCATATAAAGAGGAAATGAGATTTTGAATGTAAAACGAAGCTGACAGTGCTCTTCTATTACTATGGTCTTATTAGGAAAAATTCTCTGACATCTGTTTATCCCCTGCAGCCAACCTTGTATTCAGAACACAGTAATTGATTCACAGCATCCACTGGGGATCTAACTGGCTCACTTTTCCACACCGCACTACACAGGTATCTCTGCAGCTAATTCTGAATGTACATCTACATCGTTATCTCCTGGTGAACTGTGACCCGAAACACTTTGGAGGCCCAGATGAAAGTGCTTCCTCACCCCTCCAGTGCTGAGGGTGCAGGCGTTTCTGCAGCGCGGCAATTCACCCAGGACACCCAATCACAACCAGCCCCTTTGAAGCCCCGCTCAGCTGGGAGACCATGAATGATTCATGGCTTCTCTACACACACTAAAGGGGAAGAGCAAAGCTAGTGTGTATTATTCAGGACTGCATCCTCAATAAGCCCCCGTGTTCAGCAAATTGCTACAACGTTTTTCTGCTTAGTCCTCACCTGTACACAACATTTCCTTTTGTGCATAACCTTCTCATTTTAGCAAAGATAGGCTAATTATCTAGGAGGTCATGTTAATTAACACCAATACAAATAAAGAAGTCCAGTGTCAGTGCAGAAAGCCAATCTTCAAAGGATTTTAAGGAAATTATAGTAGACCAGACAATACTAATTTCACAATGATTGAGCTACTACTTTTTTGTTTATCCATTTCCATTTCCACAACATCACGGGTTAATTTGGAGCTCAGTTTAGTTGTGGGTTTCAGACTCCATGCATATCTTGTTTGTTTAATGAAAGGCAATTAACTCCCAGTCAATGTTATAACAATCAAATATCACAGAAGTTGATATTTGCTATTAATAGCTGCAAAAGAACCTCTGAATTTCCAGGTATCCAGGTAATAGAGCCGGACACCAGTCCTCAAACTGTGTCTCTTAGAAGGCTCTTTTTGTATATTCCCAGTCTCAGAAAGATTTCCAGACCAAAAGATAATTATGGCTCAAATAATAAATTCTCTCTTTGCATTCAGATACCTCATTATACACCTGTGCTGATAGCATCACAAGACAGCAAACACCTACTAGTCCTTCCATACCACTCACCCTGCTGAGGATGAATAGACCCCACTGAGGTCAGAAGTTCATAGCCCTGTTCCTTAAAGGTAAAATTCAGGAAGGGGCAAAGACAAAAGGTAAGTTAGTAAGCTAGTTCTCATTATCTTCTTCATTGCTGGCATATAGAGGAGGTAGCACAGCTAAACCTCACTCATGAGAGAATAACATAAGTGCTAAGAAAGTAGAGAATTTATTCAACTGGTTTTATAACTGCAATTGTAACATTCCAAATTCTCAAGATTCATGCCTTCAGAGATCACATTCTTCTCATCTTCAATTTCTCATATTTTCAAAAGCAATAATTATTAAATTAATTAATTAGATCAACACAAATCTACAGGACAAAAACCCAGGGGACCTGGGGCTGGTGGTTGACAGCCAGCTGAGCATGAGCCAGCATTTAATCAGGTGGCCAAGAAGGCCAATATTATCCAGGCCTGTGTCAGCAGCAGTGTGGCCAGCAGGGCCTGGGCAGGGATTGTCCCCCTGTACTCGGCACTGGGGAGGCTCCATCTGAGTGCTGTGTCCTGTTCAGGGCCCCTCAGTTCAGGAATGACTTTGGGATACTGGAATGGGTTGAGAGAAGTGCAATGAAGCTGATGAACAGTCTGAAGCACAAATCTTACAAAGAGAAGCTGAGGAAGCTGGAGTTGCTTAGCCTGGAGAAAAAGAGGCTCAAGGGATGACCTTGTGGCTCTCTACACTGCCTGAAAGGAGGGTGTAGGCAGGTGGGGGTTGGTCTCTACTCCCAGATAATCAGTGACAGGACAAGAGGACAGTCATAAACTGTGCATAGGGAGGTTTAGGTTGAATATTAGGAAGAATTTCTTCACAGAAATGGTGACTGAGCATTGGAATGGACTGCCCAGGGAGGTGGTGGAGTCACTGTCACTGTCATTAAACATTGGAGGTGCTTAAGAAAAGGCAGAACATGGTGCATAGTGCTGTGGTGTAGTTCACATGGGAGTTTTCAGTCACAGCTTGGAAGTCAGAGATCTCAGAGGTCTTTGACAACCTAATTGATTATGTGATTCTAAGACTTCAAAAGGCTTTATTGTAAGGCTTATGATGCACTTGATTCGAGGTCCTTAAAACAGGATCCACTACAAAGGAAGCAGCCTGATAGGACTGCACTTCCTACTAGACAAGTAACCGCAGTTACTTTTCTTTTAATCATGAGAGAAAGAGGAAGAAGAGCTGTTCCCTTCAGGAACAGCAAATTTCTGGGAAACTCTGCTTCACTTGTGAAATCTAGTCTCACTAGCTTACAGAGACGGGTTCCTTGTTTTTATTCCTCCTGATTTTGTGAACCCTGTACCTTGTATTCCAGTCCAACTTCAGTAGAAGCTAAGAGCTCTCAGAAGCAGGAATTTTGGATGGAAAGCAAAGTTCTCATTTACAACCTGAAGAATTAGCCACAGAAATGAATCACACCACGTCTGCCCCGTGAAAGGAATCTCCTTAAATCCACCTGGATGAACAGAAACCACATTTAAGAGAAAATTTTACAGGGAGTCAAGAAGTGCTTCCTTTGCTGTCCTGCTACCGTTTACAAGCTCAGAAAATGGGAAGATTGCCAGAAAGACCCTATTCCTTAGGACTTTTTACCAAATAATAGTCTCTACTGCAACATAGAGGGCTTTAGCATGACTTTTCTGAGGTCTTTAACTCTACTTGTCCAGGATACAGAGAGGGTAGTTAGTTATGGTTTCTGCATACTCCATGTGAAGGCAAGATGCTCACAATTTGCAATCCTGCATGCTAATGAAATTTTTTCCAATAATATTGTACAGAAAATATAGACTCTTTGCCCACATTTACGTATATCTTCATTAAGTTCATCTATTCAAAAACAGTTAAAATGGTTAGAATCACATTGAGGGACAAAGAGTAAAATAAAAGACAGTTTTTTAGAGTAATCCTTTAGAGTTTTTAAACAATTAGTAAAACAAGAAGAATTACTAAAAGACAACAACTAAACAGAGGAATATGCTGTACCAAAACAAGAAATAGCCAAGGCGCACTACAATTCAGTAGGAACTGTACATATATAATTGTGTATATAATTGTATAGATACATGCAAACATACATATGAAATGGTTATATGTGCAAGAGGCTCTTTATAGCCAAAGCTAAAAGTACCAAACAAAAGATAGTGACAGCGATCTAGTATTCATTGTCTAGATGCCCTAAATGTAGGGAGATACAACTCTGGTCCCTGCAAATGCCTCCCTGGATGCAAAATACCTCTGATCAAAAAAAAAGGCAAATCTCTGTCTCCTGCGTGGATAATCTATGTTTGTTGATTAGGGCACCCTAATCCCAAAATGTACATGGAAAAACCTTCCTTCAATCCCCTTGATATTCATGGCTGTCTAGAAGAGATGTGTGATTAGATCAGTTTTTCAGTCCCAATATTGTTATATAAAGGTCACCTCCATGTTCAAACTTGGTTCTTCTGTTAGACACAGGGTTAGTTTCAAGACAAATTCTCACAGTCTGTCAATAGCCATTGCAAGGTGTTGCTCCTATGCATTATTTAGAGATATTGTGCCTAATTTAGGCATTTGAATTGTATCAAAGGACTAGACAACTAAAGAATAGGCAATGCAGAATTCAGCTCTGAAGAGTCACATCCCAATTTTTGTGTATAGTTTTAAGACTCAAAGGTTTGTGCCTCTGTCAAATAAGATAGAAATCCGAGCAGAAACTAGGAGCTGAGCTGGGGTTTAAATTGATTGATCAAGTGGATTGATCAAATGTTAGCTCCTGAGATAGATATCCTAATGTGAATTACAACTCATTTCTTGAACACTGTATTGTTAAAACTGTTTCCAAGTTTTTCAACAAAATACATAGGTAATTAAAGTATATCCAGTTAGCTAAATATTAATATTAAGAATGTCTTGAATTTAGATTTCTATAGTCTCTAGGCCCTAAATTAATAATTAATTTTACTCTATAATTTTACTATATGGTGAGTTTATAACTTTAATGGTAGAAATTGCTAAACTTGAAGTTTAAAGAACTGAATTAGGTACAGCTTTATTGATCAGTTCAATAATACCTGTAAGACAATATTTTGCTTAAAAACACAATTAAACCAATTTTCTGAATAATATAATTGCTTTATTAATCAAGCATTTCAGAATTTCAAACAGAAAAATATTTTGACTGAGAAAAAAATGCTTTACTGATTTGTAAAATTATGCCTCCCCTAAGAAATGTTGTATTTAAATTGCTCTTTGTGAATAGCTGGATATCCTTTCCAGTTGCCATTTGCATTAAATAAAATTGTTAACTTTTTCTACAGAGTCAAACTTTTTTTCCTCATTCTTCAGACAAAACATCTCCAGCCATTAAACCAGTGGAAATAGTAATAAGAATAATACAGAAGACAATTATATTATTGGAAATGTTCAAATAGTTCTCAGATTATAGGACTCAGAAAAATAGTTTCAGGATCAAATTAAGGATGTGTACACAATCCACCTCTTATTTGCCCCAGGCTTTCTCAGATATTTCTTTCTTCACTCCTAGCTTTCAATTTCAAGAAATTGAATTAATATAAAAATATAGAAATATAAGGTCCCTCTAACATAACATAGACAGATGAGAGAAAAAAGCTAAACTTTACCCTTTTTGTATTTGAATTTTTATTGGTTTATATTTACATGTTTAGCAAAAAAAAGTATCAATATTCCCTTAGATCTGAAACTTAGCAAGCAGTATTCTGCATATGTTCACAGTTATTTAAGCAATTAAATACAAGACTTAGTTAAAATGTGGATACATATGCTGAGATTGTTCTGTGAACTTTCTGTCTACAGTATATAGATCTGCAGGGACCCTGGGCTCCCTTTTACACCATTGCAAGAAATGGGCATTTCTAGCTTGCAATTCATCTAAATTGTTTCAGGTGTCTCCTTCTGTTGACGTGTTCCTATCCCAGTGCCAGGAAGGTGATGATTTAGCTCAGATAGATATCCTTGTACAGTTCCAAATCTGTGGAATTTTCCATACATTTTCAGCTGTCATATTGAGAAGAAAAATGTTTTGAGAAGGTCTAAAAGGAGGAAGGTTACTAAGAAAGACATTGAGGGTTACAAGTAAAAGGAGCCAGTAGGAAAGAAAGTACATACACAAGAAAAGCATTCCAAACACAGGGAAAGCTGGAAAGAAGGTGCATCAAAGTGAGGAGTAGCTACTATATCAGAAAGCAGAATCATGAGACAGGAAGTCAGCTCTAAGGAGTTCTGAGCCACCAAGATGAAGGGAATGCCAAAGATTATCTATTAAATAACCAGAAGAGCAAAAGCCTACTGGGGCACAAGCAAACAAGGATTGTAGATTGCTGCATTTGTGCATCACAAATGGAGAAACTCCATGGAGTTTCTCCATGGAGCATAAGAGGAAACAATACATACCATGGACTATTATACCATATCATACGTGTGCATCTTTTGTGAAGATACTGTGGCTTGAGATTCAAATATTCCCTCAACTACAATCAGTTTTGGGAGATGAAAGGGAGACATCTTCATTAGAAGCATTAGAAAAAGTTGTTAAAATATGATTTTCCTCCTTCATCTTTTAATCTCACCATTCACTTTCCTCTTTAAAAATTTCCAGGCCATTTGGCACACATGATGGTCTCCTGCCTCTAAGTAACTGAACAGGTTAAGCAAGCCACTGAACACTGAGATATTCTTGCCTAAGCAAGCACAGTAGGGGATTCTTTGTGAGAGTAACTTGTCCTTTCAGGATGAAAAATGGGGAAAGGGTGAATGAAAAGAAACTTAGAACTATAAAAGAATGAGTAAGCCTTCTCTGACACAGGTAGATAAATTCCTTGCCTGTAAAGAGAAAAGTGGAAGATAATTTTTAAAAATGCATCTTGTTATACATTCTTCTTGTTTTGCAAAATTTCTGAAAACAGTTACATTATTTTTAGAGTACTTAGCACATCAAACATCCCACTCTTACAAAAAGACATATGAGTGCAGACAATTGCACAGGCTATCACAGTTTTGTGTGGGTGTTTTACTTCTCCTGCTGTCCAATGTATATGAATAATGAATATAAGCTTCAGCTTTACACAATTCTGGTGTGGCTTCTTAAAACTCCAGTACTGCCTCAATATTGCAAACTAAGCCGTTTTAAATTCACTGTTCCTGTTGTATCTTTGAGGACATCTGCTTACAGCCCAAAAAATCATTAGATATGGAGCACCACAAAATAATTAAATGCGTAATTTTCCAAGGAATTACACATCTCTTTTAACTGCACTAGTATTTAGATGGTGGAGTATTTTGTAAGCTCCATAGCTACAGCTGTAAAGTCAATTACATACATGAAAAATAATTTATAAACCCACAAGCAAATGGAATTTTTACAAGATGCTAAATGCTGGTAGCATAAAGAATGAAAAGAAGGAAATTTCCTAGTTTTATTTTATTTCATAAAATTTTATTAATGTTTATAATTTCCTAAGAAGAACACCTATCATCTAAACAATTAAATTGATAAACTTGTTAAAATACATATTTGTCTCATTCTGACTGAAGAAAATTCTGTTAAAATGAGAGCAATAAAATTTAAATGAATAAACATCAGGATAGCAAAAAGTAAAACCCTTCAATAAGTATGTGATGGGGAAAATGGCAATGGAAAATAGATATCATTGTTCACAAATAAATAGCAAAACCAGCAGTCAGAAGTTGTAAGAAAGTCAGGTCAGGTGTGTGTAAAACTCAACCCCTTCTTTAAACAAGTCTCGTTTTTTGCTCATTTTTTCTCTATGCCTTTTCTGGGTGCACTTTCACATTTCAGTAGAATAAGGAAGGATTTCACACAGCACTAGGTAAAAGTTCATCTTTGGGAAAGTATGTGAAGGAAACTTCAGAACATTTTGAAGTGTGGGAATTAGTGCTTCTAACTCTGAACCAAGGTGCTAAAGCCAAAGAAGGAAAAAACTCCATAATATTGATTTTTCTACAGAGAAAAAAAGAGCAGATGTGTTTCTACTGATCCTTATCTGCTGAGCTCTCCCTTTCTGGGGCTACGCCTGTGTACAAAATCTAGGCTGTCAGCTTTATCAGGTCAAGCTATTAGGAACAGTGAGTTTGTATAATGGTCAGGGACCTGCTTTACATACCTCTACTAACAGTCCATTCTGTCACAGAGAACTTTCCTTGTTATTAATTAATCTCAATACCCAGTCTTTCAAAAATACCAGAGGGAAGATGATCCCTCTTGGTCCCTTCATACTCATTTTTGATTAGCTGTGCCTATGAAGCGCAATAAAATGATCCCTGTCCAGCTGCAAGTGAGTTAACCCCAGAGTTAAGCAGAGGGAAACTGTTAGAGCATTGCTGCCTCGTTGAGACACAGGTTTGGAAAAAGGGTTACACTGATCTATATGTGTCCTGCCTGAGCTCACTGGTGCTTTGCTCCAAATGCACCATTCCAATGAGAATTAGCCGGAATTTTGATGGAGAAACATCCCTAGAAAACGCTCTTAGGAGCACAAGCTAATTATCCAGGTTCCCCTTAGAAATTAGTGGTAGTTACAGGGAGAGGAGTCAGGTCACAGGTGGCTGCAGTAGAAGCTCAGTGAGGCCTCTAGGAGGGACCTTCATCAGAAGCAGAAATGGGAAAATAGAGATATTTGTAAATATTAAATCAAAGTTTAATGTGTCTATACCCTATCAAATAAAACCAAGCAGACACTGAGGCATAATGTTGTACTTGCAATATTGAGCACTTTAGGAATATTTTGATAACCCACATTTGAAAACAAGGGTTTAGTTTATGACCAATGAATCATGACTAAACTGTTAAAAAGAAAGTGTGTCCTGAAAGCTAAACTCTTCAAGAATTTCATCATTAAAAGTGTCATATGAAAATCATAGACAAGGACCTTACAGATTTTTTTCCTAGTTCTGAAAGTATCTCTTTAAGAGATCTACACTTAATTTTATTAATTTGGAGACGAAAGAAAACAGGCTGATGCATAACACTGACATCTTTATAAAATATTTAACAAAGGTATCTGTCGAGGTTTTCTTTATTTTTTTCATACCATAAGCTTCCATCTACTACTTGACATAAAACAACAAGCAGGATCTGAAACAAATGGGAAGAGTATATTGGATCTACAGAAATTACACTAGTTGAAAGAAAAATCCTTTTCTGAGTTTCAGACTTGTGAGATAAGAGTATTGGTAACTTCTCGCCAGATAAACAGTAGTTTTTAAGCATTCTTGTGCCCTTTTTTCACTACGTTTAACTCTTATCTGTGAAATCAAACAGGACTCAGCTGAAAATTCATTAGTGTTAAGAAAGGGCTTGATTTCTCTGACAGAAAGCAATCTAGAACAAATTGGGACACGTACAGGCAGTCTTGATGGAGAAAAGGTGAATGGGTCATGCTGAGTTTTCTCTTCTAACGTGCATGAATGTTTTCAATACTGGTTACATACCTACCTAGAATGAGTAAAGGCCTTTGAGTCTGTATAATTAAAAGAAAAAGGAGCAGAGCAAACAGGGTGAATTAGCTTAATCTACCAGTGTTCCATATCAAAATGTTCACTTGAGAGGAAAGAATGGATCTTTTTCAAAAGAAAATTTTAGAAATCAGTAATTTGTGCTTATTCTAATTTTCTTATGGGAGGCTTTATTGTATTCAAGAATTACCCTGATACATCAAGACTATATAGGAAAGAAATATAAAATATATCCTTCCAAGCACATTACCATGCACATATGTGCCAATATGACTTTTTTTAACCAGATATATGTTGGTGAAAGATCATTTAACCATTTTCTTCACTAGTTCTTATCACTGCACATTAAATGTTTGTGACTTAGAGCCACATAAGAAAATGCAATCCATGCCAAAACATTCCTGCAAAAACCAGTAGCTCATGTATACATTCAAGTCACCACATCTTTACTTTTATCTGCATTAGCCTTAAAGATTATCAAGCAAAATTTCACGTGCTATAAGGTAAGTTTTTTAAATCTCTGGACTTCATACATCATTGATGTGATACTTAAATCTAGTATGTCCCACTCTCAAAAGTCATACTCTGATTAAACAAACATCCCCATGATCTGAAAATCAAAGGCAATTCTCCAGTAATGGTTCTTCAGTAAAAAAGCTATAATGCCTCCTAATCAATGGACCAAAGCCTAGACAAAGGCAAAACTGGAGTATTCATTTTAAGTGAATGGAAGCAATGAACGGACACAGTGCTAGAGCCACTTCCCTAGGAGTCATGCTTCTACCACATATAGATCAAATTCTGTGTCTTGATAGATGACATTTCAGTAGAACCAATAAGTACAGGCAGGCATCTTAGGCATCAGTACAGGCATCTTAGAGCAGAAGCTGTTCGTTTCTCCTCTTCACACACCATCCAACACTATTGCATTTTATATTATCATAAACATCTGCTTTTGGAGTCTGTTGAATTTGTTAATTATTTTGTCATTTACTAGAATTATACCATACATTTTCATCTCAACTGCCTTATATTAAATTGAAGTCACTGCTTTTAAATATCATTGCATGGAGGATTTTGGATAATAGACCATGTGGAAGCAGGCTGTTTGAAAAGGCTATCAAACTCACCAAAGGAAATACAAGTTCATTATAAATTTGCTTGCTTTCTATACATTCATGTAAGAAACTTCTCCAAAGATTTACTAGTGCCAATGCAAGAATATTTCTGAATATGCATGCTATAATAAGATTAAATATGCTTGTTACTTTAGCACTATATATCATGCAAAACTGTAACAGAACTCTTTGATCAAATACTCTCAAATGATATCTCTCACTGCTTCACATAATATGCTCACTATGTTTATTCTTCATTTGATTTGTGCAAGAAAACCTGGATGCTTTTTGCACTACTTTCAAGAAGAAATTACAGTAAAATGCACAGTATCTTCTGCATCCATCTAGGCATAATATTCTATCCCACTCCCCTTGTAGAGTTAATGCAGCCCTTCGTGGGCTTAGTTCCTATCAAACCACTCTCTAACCTGAGAGGAAAAAAATATTACTAATCTCACAAATTAGTTTGTACTGTTAATAATACCAAGAAGTCCACACACCAGAAAATAATGTCAGTGTGTCTGAGCCTCATTAAAACTAAGGAGTCAGTTTTATGTATAGTGAACAATTAACTTCATGCAAAATTCCTACTGTATGTAGGAAACTTGCCTTGAGGCATTGTTTGTTATAAAAGACAAAACAAAAATTGGGGTCTTGATCTGTCAAAGTGCTGAGAAACTCAACTACTCTTGAATTCAATGCATGTTCAGTACCTTCCACTCTTGTTTAATTCAATGTCAGTTTAAGGTACTCAGCTTATCCACAAGGTTCTTGGCAACCCGGGGTTTGGGCGCTGCTGTTCTCCAACTCTGCAGTGTCATTTCTTATACATCTCACACAGACAGTGCTCTCCTTAAAAAAAGCAAAGTCTGCCAATACCAGCCATGCTGGATCAGGCACTTTTAGAGTGTTTTCCCCCCACTGATGTCATGAATTTTGAAACACTAAGAACATTAGACTGTTTTAATTTGTTCATGGTCTTTATGCCAAGCCATAGGAACTTGCTGCCTTACAGTGATTCTTATCACATTTTGTAGTGCCTTATAACAAGACTACTGAAACATATAAATCTTTTTTTAAACATTGTTAATAAAATATTAAATTGTATATTAAAATTTTCAGAATGACATTCTCATGTCTTGAATTAATTTATAGAGGAAATAAAATAAAATTTTCTGAACTTACAATGATTTAACCCTGCTTTATATTAATATACAATATGTTGCATTGAAGGCAAACACATTTCTGTTTATACAGTTTATAACTCCATTATCTATATATCTTTACATAATTTAGAACAATGAATCACAGTAATTTTCCATGCAATAAAAATAACAGTTCCAAACTTCTTTTATGTTTATAGCATCTGCTTGCTATGTTACCTTGATTTTTCATGCTGAAATACCTTCTGATTATTTTCTTTTATGATTTTGTTTTTCATCTTTCACTCTATTTATCTTCTCTGTTTTTTCTCAAATGTGCAGCCTGAAAGCACAACTCTAAAATCTGACTCTTTCAGCTTTGGTCAAGTTAACACACTATCATTACATCTGACTTGTAACAGAGAGTTTCTAAATTTTCCCTTTACTAAAATTTCAAATAACTAGCTATCCACACAATGCATTTCTATGTGTCCACTATGTAATAGCCAATTAAAAAAATATGCTGAAGCCTGCTGCTAGGGAAATGGATCACCAAACGTGGAAGAGAAAACATAAGGCAAGGGAGAACAGTTTTTTTAAACAATAAAATGTATTTGCAAGTGTCTGAATTCAAATTCTAGTCTGCAACTTTTCAATCAAATCGATAGATTTGCCATACTGGTCATTCGCTTTCAAACTGCTGCTGTTTTGTTTTTCCCCCTTATGAAGTGTCTCTTCCTTTAATAATTTTTATTATGAAAAAGTTTGGCTTGGTCTTATGGTGAATTTTTATGAATATCTCTCTTTGTGTACATCTTGCCCTTATTTTGCCAGATAAACACAAATGAATACTAATCTTCTGTCTAATTTTCCTTTGTGCTTTTGGTACTCTATAGTTTATTTTAAAGGACATACGTCTAAAGGACTAATTCAAAGATTCATTTTCATACATTTATATTGCAGTTAGTTGAGTGGAAATAAAATTTTCAGCAAAATAAAAAGCAAAGATACAATACAAAGGGCATTTTGATCCGATGAGGAAAGTAGAACCAAGCCAGATTATTTCCTTTTGGGTTACATTTGTAGGTGTTATCAAAGAACTTCCAAAATAACTGTGATTGCTCTTATCTGCTTTTTGGTTTTCGTTTTATATTGTACCTGATAGTTTTTTCTCTTTCTTGGGAGAAGATATGTTTTGATATTGCCATCTCTCAGATTTTTTTTCTTTCTTTCTCTGTTTAAATGTGAGGGAGTGTGTTGTATGTCCATTTCTTGTGGTTTATTTTTCCTTAGAGAATTCCCAAGACTATGCTCTGACAGATCCTGGTATCCAAGGGGGAGTCTACTCACAGGATTAAAGGCGAGAACCTCAATTAGACTATCTCTGATTTCTTCAGATGTTTTTTCTAATCTTTTAATATGGGATTAAAGTCTGCTAGAACCTAGCCTGCTTTTTTCTTAGCTAAGACCTTTGTTGCAATTCAAGCTAGAGATATTTTTCCCCCTAAAAGAAAAAGAAAAAAAAAAAAGAAAAAAAAAAGGAGAAATAGAAAGGGAATGGGGGGGAAAAAAAGCTTGTCTCTTTTTCCTAATTTGGAGTCATTCTAGTCCAGATGAGGATAATGAACTTTTGTCAGCTCTTATGTGATACTGCGTACAAAATAGCTTGATAAGCAATGTGAAGCATACACACGCTTCTCAATGATCCGCAGGAAAACTCCCTCAGAGACTGATTAGCCCATGCTTGTCACAAGTAGGGGAGATAATTATGGGGGCTTAACAGTCTATATGGTGGATCTTTTGAGAGGAGAAGGGTAGATCTAAGACTGTCTCGTGGATCAACCGTAATTTTTAATATTACAGATAACGTGTGTGGTTTTTTTAGTGTATCCCTGGAGCCCGGGTAGTGACTCTTTCCATAGAGTGACATCATATTACTTTTTGAGAAGATAAAAATTGTTCAAATTAGATTATCCCTAATTAGTGTAATCTTATGAACCATTCTGAAAAGTTTATTGCACCCATGCTGGCAGTCTCTGATTCCATATTGAGAGCTTCTTATTGCTAATCCTTAACCATGGATATGAATTCACAGTACATAAAAGTAATGTTGTTGTATTTCTTCATTTAATAAACTCCATGTTGCACTCTCATTCCAAAGTTAATAGCTACATTTATGAATACCTGTATATCAGATAACAAAATATTTCAACTCTTTTTTTAAGTATAGACTATATCATTCTGGCAGTAATTTGCATTCATTAAACTAATATGTTTGTTATGCAGACATAGCAAGAGATTGGGGGAGGGGAGCTTTAACAAATGTTCTTTACTCTTGTTTATGAACAGGGACATCCTATGAACACTCAGTCCTGGGTATATGTATCGAGTCAGTAAGCAGAACAGTGTGTAACATAACCACATTCCTGCTGTCTCATCTGCTTTCATTGATTACAGTGGTGTTCATGGATGCTCTATCATCCAAAAATAAAGATACAATCTTACCTTCAGACAGGTGTAATTATTTTGCTGAAGGAGCTTTTCTTGTTAGAAGAGCGTAGAGGTTTGTCACCTCTATCACCCCACAAAACCTTTTTGGCATTTGACTCTTAACTGCACAACCCAGGAATTTTACATGCCTTTCAGCACAGCTTTCATCAAGGTGATATCTTACACCATTTAACAACCTAGTATTTCCTTTTGATCTCCTGCCTGAGTTTTTCTCACCTTTCCCACCATGTTTTTGTGTGTGACTTGGTGGAGCTGGCAGCCCACTCACCTGGGCTGCATCGCTGCGGTTGCTGCACTATTATTATGTGGTCAGAGTGAAGCAGCTGCTCACGAGTTCCCAGAGTGCCAAATCAGAAGAACTGATAGGGTATGAAACTTTCACTGGAGGCTCTGTCCTTGCAGCACAGGTTAGCCCCCACTGCACAGCAGTGCAGTGCAGAGCTTTGCTCTGCTCAACTATGCGCAGCCCTTCCATAAAAAATATACAGCAAATTAGATTAAGAGCAGTCTTCTTCCTCCACTTCACTTTCTGAAGGGTATTCGGAGCCTGTGGTTGTTGAAAACAAAGCTAAATTCTCAAAAGGTATGCAGGTTTCTACAAACAGCCCCTTAGCAACATTCTGGGGAGATCCCAATTGTCAGTAAATTGAAGTAACAGTGTTAAATTTAGTGAAGGTTTCACTGACTCTGTACAGAGGTTTGACCCACACACAAACGTGCATTTCTGTTTCTAGTTATGAAAACACCACATCTACAATTTCAAATTTGGTTTGACCTCCTCTTTGCAGACAAGACTGAAATGGTACTTTGTCTTTTTCCCAGGGTGATGACCCTGAGGGTGAAGTCTCTTTCATTTTTGTGGTGGTATTGCTTTCACTGCGTCTGTCTCTGAAGTTTCTTTACCACAAAACAGCAATAAGACTGTAAAGAGTGTTTTAAAAGAGCAGAGAGAATCTCACTTATGATTATTTCTGGGCCTAATCTTGTAACAGAGTAAAGCCAGGATAAAGCACTCTGTAGTGACCCGAGGATCAGTCAGATTTACTGAGACACATTTCATTGATTTCTGACTATGAGTTGCAATTGATCTGGCTACTCTTAGCTGCTCTCACAAAGCTAACCAGCACTGCTAATTCTCCTAAGCAGCAGTCAAGAGATGTAGATAAAAGCTGGTAATTCACCTTGGCTCAAATATCAGAGCTCTTAGAGAGAAAATAGAGAGTTTATGCCTTACTTATGAAAATACATAATCTACATCCTGACTGCATGTTGTGTCACAATGGAGTGTATTTCAAGGCTATTAATTAAGGCAATAAAAGATTGAGACCTCAGAAAGAAACTGTTTCTAACAAAAACAATAATTCTACCTTTAGCTGTGAAAATGAAATAGAAATGATTTCTTTATAGAATTAGTGTAGTTAGATGAGCCTGGGAGCATGAGAGGCAGCTGGTTTTGCAGATCTAACATTTTTATTTCAAGACAAAGGCAGGCAGTTTGGAGAGAACCACAGAATATCTGTGACATTTTTGGCATATGAAGCATATGAAGGCAGATCCTGTGCTAGAAGGAAATACTCAAATCAGACAAAGAGTATCAGAATGAAAACCCTGCTCAATAGCATTAAGACAACCGAGAAAAATGTGGAAAAAGCCAGATTCACACTACAAATATTCTCTAATAGTATTCACCACTTTTTCACTGTGATTCCTATGAGAAATTTTAAGAAATATTATGCCTGACTGAGAAACTGGAAGAAGGTGAAAACAAGATAATGTTCTCCTGTGAACATGGTGACAGAAAGGCTTTATTGGATGTGTTCACCAGAACATCAGCAACTGTCTTTCACCTCCTGAAAAAGTTTTTGGCAACTCATAAAAGGGTAAAAACCATATTGTGAAAATTTGATGCTCAAATACACATCATGAAAAGCAAATAATGATGAGTTGGGAGCACAGTTAAAGCAGGGCTATATGTCCAATCCACATGATGAAATACATTTGTGTAGTCAACCACCAAATAACAACTAAGCTGAGGGGGATTGCTTGGAAGAGTTCACCCCACTCTAGTCAAGTGATTCTGTTATTATTTTGTGCCACTTCAAAGCTCCAGTCAAAAGTGTATTCAGTTTTTGTTGCCATCCTAGGATGGAACGCATCTCTCTTTTTTTCCCTGTCTCACTTCTGTTTCTTCTGAGATGGCGAAGTCCAGCTCCCCTTTTTGCCACCGCACAAGGCCCTTTCCCCAGGCTTGCTCTGAGGCCTCATGTGTTTCAGGGAGGAAAAGCCATGTTCTGTGCATCATGGTCTGTGCTCCTGTGTCATGGGCCAGGATTGATGTATGGGCCCTCATTTCTTCAAATGAACTTTGGGGAACTTAGAGAGATAGCGAATTTTACCAGCCTAGGCTCCCTGATGGTCACTGTGGACAAAGCTAGCAGCTCTAAATGGCATTTCACATCCTGAATTCGACCCAGTCTGCAGACAGCGGTTCCCAATTCCAACTCCTTACTAATCTTCCTCAATTCAGATGGTGTGATTTTTTCCCCAGAAGTTCCCTGTGTAAGGGGGTAAAATATCTTTATCCACTAGGGGACAAAAAAAGCACTATTTTCTGCCTGTGTAGGCTTAGTTTTGGGGAAAAAAAAAAAAAAAAAAAAGTTTTCAACTTAAGCAGTTGAGCATAAAGATACAGAAAGACAGTGTGGAAGTCTTTTACTCACAAATTCTGAAAAGTAGTATCCTATTATTTAGAACTGCCACATATTCTTTAGTTCTTGGTTTTACAATTCCATACTCAAACTTCCATTATCCCTGAGCATTCATGGATCGAAACAGACCTCTAAGGTACTGCTGTCTACAAAAACTGTAAACTCTCTCAAGCCATATAAGAATTTTTTAATAAATAAATTTTTTAAAACTTAAGAACTTTTGGATCATTCTATTTCTTCCTGGCTTCTGACCTCATTGTGGTCAGCACCTGCGAGACAATATGAATAAGGAAGGAATTAACTGAAATACTGGTGGATCAATAGTCCAATCTTTGTGTTGCTGTACACTGAATTCTGGTTTTGTAATTTTACTTTGAACATTGGCTTCTGATCCCTGTTCCTCAAAAGATAACTCTGTAAGTTCTTATTGGCTCATAAAACAGATTTTTCAATTTCAACTGCTTTCCTTCAGAGTTTTTGTTGTATACAGCACAACTGGTATTGATACACATGGAAACATGAGTGAGACAGCAATATTTCGTTATTATAACCTATTTCAACGTTTCTTCCATTTTTTTTACTTTTAGTTGAGGTTTGAACTTTTAATGCTGAACTTTTATATCCGCAATGTACTATCTGAGCAATCATACTAGCTTAAAAATACATATAGACTTATATTTGGGCAGATAAAAATAATTGTTGCAATTTTTATCCTCTTGAGATACATGGAGATTGTAGTAAATTTTAACAACATAATACAAAATCACATAAAAATGTAACTGTGGTGAAAAATTGTGTGGAAATTACGTAAGAAGAAAGCCTGTTGAGGTATTGCTGTCAAGTCTTTTCAGCTATGTTAGTGCTGTTAAGGAAAAAAAACATGTAGCTGTGCACCAAGGCCAAATGACAGAAAGTGATTTTCATCCCTTCTGCAAAGGTTTGGGACAGTCCCCTTTTAAGCAGGTTTGTTTTAGAGGTAGTCCTAACGGGAGGAAGCTAACTAACAATAGCTGAGAATCATCAGGATCAGGGCCTCAGAATCACCTCTTGGACTTACCCTAGTGTCATATCCCAAGTACCCTAAGTTTTAGTATCTCTTCTGCCTCAGGACATGGCTTGACAACACTCTGGCCCCTAGTCAGAAGATCTTCTGGCTTTTCTGGACATGGAAATAGTCACAGTGTGCCTGGGTTTCACCCAGGAGCTGGGAGGCTTCTGACTGATGCTTATGTGGTGTTCAGAGGCATTGTTCTGTTCACCTGTGAAGTAGACACAGTGCAATTGGTCCAATTTTCTCTGCAGAGATAATTATTTATGATTATTTGCAGATTTTAAAAAGTAAGAATTAGGCACCTTAGTAGAATATTATTTGCATATTGCCTCAGTTTAAAATACTCTTGTTTAGTCAACAATAAAGTACTTCATAAAGTTCAAACACAAAAAAAGATAGCAGTGCAGTGCAACTGAAATCGCCTTGAGATATTTCCTCTGTGGGCATTATGAAATATTATATTATGTATTGTAGTATTTTATGAAAGTAACTCAAAATGCTTCTGCTATTAAATTAAGATCAGTTTTGCGTCATTAAAAATGCTCATCTGTTTCATCCTGAACTCCCTAAAAAGCACTGCCAGCTTTTCAGGATTTGATGGTGTCCCTGGAAAAACTCTGTGAGCAGTTTATTTCATCATTCAACTTCCTTTGAGTCAATAAAACATTACAGGTGAAATTCAGTTATTATTGATCTTTAACATTTAGACATTGAACTCTCAACTGGTCTGATTTTAGGCTTCTGTTGTTTATAACCATCCACAAAAGAAGCATATGAGTATTTTTTAAAAATTTTTTTAATGTTTTAAAAATTATTTTAACCTGGCTTTTAAACATTAGTAACAGCTACTAGTAGTAAATATCCCTCCTTAGAACTGATGGTTCTTTGCAGTAAAATGAAGCTAAAGTGATCTCTAGGAAAAAGTATAGCTGGGATCCCACTGCGTGATTGGTTTCTATTTATCTTTTGCAGTATGTTAATTTTAGATATTGATGAGAAAAAGCAATTTCTAAGCATCACTTTTTAGAGAAAGACTTTGCAGCAACTACAATGGATTAGAAGAAACTGAGTGGAACCTGGTAAAAAAACTTCTTTTAAAATCTATGGTAATCTCTTCCATAGCATTCTACTGAATTCCGTAGCCTATTAAACTATATTTATCAAACATCGAGAATCAGAACAAAGACAAAAACAAAGCATTTTTAAAAGCTTCTATTTTGTTAAGTTTTATAATACTGCTTCCTAATAGACAAAGCAGCAATTCTTTCTTTATTGTCACAGAAAAGGATAAACTTTTATTACTTCTGTTGATCTTAAAAATGTCCATTTTAGCCTGTGTTCTGGCACTTAGAGTTCAGCTGTTTACAGCAGCTGGTTACAGAGCTAGCATATATGGATCTATGGATACAATATCTGCACACTTTATTTGGAAAAGCATCTTTTGTGTAGTCCCCCTTTTGACCAACGAAAAATAAGTATGATGTCCCTGTACCACAAGGTAAGATAAATAGATGAGGGAATCAGTTTTTTCAGCATATTTCTCTAAGAGTATAAAATTCCTGTTTTACAGAGCACAAAATAAATCTAACAGAGGCTCTTCATTGCTTGCCACACTAATTCTCTTTCAGCCAACTCTTCATAGCCTCCCACTTCACAATTGTCTCCCAGATTCAGAGCCAAGAGCAGAGTAGACTTTCTTCAAGCCTCACATTTGCCTTTGGGCTTCAATAAGAACTCAGCTGCCTCTTTTAGCAAGTCACTTGAAATAATGCAGTTTATTTAAACAAGTTTCAATTTAGAGTGTTATTATTATTATCATGATTCATAATGGGGGTTTGTATTATAAGACTGCCTGTAAGCTATCACAGAATGTATTTTATAACAATAACTTGTGCAAAAGAGCTCACATTCGAAGTGTAAAATAAAAGACAACAGGTGGAAGAAGCCATCAGCTGGAAGGGAGCACAAGGGAACAATGAAGCAATTACGAACAGTTGATGAAGCAGCAGTCAGAGAACACCAGCTGCTTAACTATTGTGGGAGCTCTAATTACAATTCTTCTTGGGAGAGTGAATTACTCGTGGAGCGCTCTGCCCAGAACCCTCCCTCAGGAAGGAGTACGTGATTTTGTGAAGAAGGAAAATGCAGCAGGGAGAAGTGCAAGTTCCCTGTCCTCCTCTGTGGGCCAGGCAAAGCAAACTAAGCTCACATGTGCAGTGTGCTGCTCTTTACATGCTCAGAGCAATACAGCATGTATACAGTACTGTCCTTGTGCTGTTGACATATGGATCTCTAACAGAATAAAACGTGTTATTTCAGTATAGATATCCAGCTATTAAGATAAATCATGTCAAAAACCTTAGTGTTAATGGCTCCATACTATGCATTGACATGATCTATCTTAATGGTTTTCCTCCACAGCTGCTACAATGTACTATGTCACAGCATAATATTGAGCCTTTCATTTGAAGTGCTACATCTTATCAAATCTTCTTTTGCAGTTATTCAAATGTATAATGTCAGCATATAGTATGGAGTACATAAGTAGATCTTTGACAAGTTGAATCACGACAATACATGGTAAGGATTGTTATGACACCAAGCAGTGCTTAGTAAGAATGAAAAAGTTCCTGCATGTAAGCACATTAAATTAAATTCAAAAGGTTTGGATTTTACTTTGTGTTTAATATAGAGGGAATTAATTCAAACCAAATATGGACTAACCTGGAAGGATCCTTCCTGCATACTAATGGGACATCTTTCTCCTCTTCACAAATATGTAGCCCTTCTGATTAGAAGTGAATCTTTTCCAGCAAGGTTAAAAGGAATGTGAAAAGCTTATTCCTCTGTGCACTGTATGGGAAAGATAATGAGACCTTTCAATGGGTCATTGTTAAACTATTTTTTTTTTCCTGTCAAATCTTGCTGGGGTTATTTGAAGTTAAAACCACAGTGTACCAGGTTTGACACTACTTCCATCAAGGGAGTCTTCCAAACTGTATAAAGAGAAACTGCATGGAAAATTTGGTTCAAATCACTTTTGTCCTTTGTGCAACTGAGAAGACCTCTTTAGAGCTACTGTCTTAATCCCACATCCACTATGAGTACTGAAACCATGAAACTCTCTTTTTCTTGTGCTTTCTCAGTATATATTTGCACTGATGCATATAGCTGAATGTATAAAAAAGATGTTCTAACAGCATTCTATGGGAGTGGAATGAGGACATTTGCACTTCTAGAATTTCAGGATTAGCAACAGCTAATATTGAATTGTTCATATGAAGTGCAACAGTTTTGCCTGGAAAAAAGTTAACAAGGATCACTAGGACACAGACTGTCCTCAGACACAGAAACAGCAATTCCATGCAGGGTTCAGAAGGACCATGAGTTACATCACTCTGGAAAAAAGTGAGAAGAATTCACTCCCTGGACCTTGTTTTTCTTTAACAGCCTAAACAAAATTGTAAGAGTGAAACAAAGAAAGGAAATGTCATGATATGTGCACATTTAGGCAACTGTATCCAGTTCCTAAATTTTTATTTTTGCAAAGTGAATGTACTACCTAACCTCGCATTTTGATTCATATTAATAGACTTCACATATCCAGTGACTAAGGAGTCTGATAATATTTGTACTTTCTAACTTTTTCTTAATCAGTAAGCTAGACAGCTTGCTAATTGGACTGGAGACTTAAAGGCATTGGTCTCTGAAGTGAAATTAATCTATACAACTCTAGTGATTTTAGTAGTTTCACTTGGGTCATTTACCTTTTAACCTGATATTACCTCCTACAGGATATGAAATAGCACTGGGCACCTATTCATGTGGCGTGGGCAACTGAATCAAGGCCAAGGGGTCCAAATTCTTACTATAAGGAGCTTTAAATGCCTTTTTTACTTGCCATTGATATTGGATTCAATTACTTTAACAATCATCACCTCTTATCTCTCTATCAGGTCTCAAAAACCAGAAACAGGTACGTCTACCAGCTGTCTTCCTATAAACATAGTGAAATCCTTTGTAAATTTTGGCCACATATAATGAATTAAGAAGGTATTATACAGGGAAATTATACATTATATCACAGATTATGATAATACATGGTGATAAATTTAAGTTCTGAAAATTCCAAAAGTCAGCATTTCCTTTATGAAGAAAAGTTTATGAAGCCTATGAACAAAAATACTTAGTCATGATCAAGAATGAAAAATTAGCACTAAAAATCCATGTACATGAATGATTATGCCTCTAAACCTGAAGTAGTATCAGTCAATAAGATAACATGCTCAGTTAATCCATATCACTATGTTGGGAACCATTTGGTTAGAAGATCACAATTTTGATTGACTAAATATGGTGTTACACTGATTTATTTTTACAGGAAAATTACTGGAACATTTAAATTTTCCTCAAAAATGCCCAAATGTAGGTGAATTTTCTTCAGAGAATTTTGTCTTGAGGATGCATTGCTTTGGTTTTTAAAAACAAATCAGCTGCATATTTACAAAACCTTTCTATACAGACACATGAAATGTTCATCACCTTTTATGTGTTTTGCATCATTGCAATAAAAAAGGCAGGACCACCCAAAAGATGCTCAAAAACTCAAGCTGTTTGTTTCTGACAAGGCAATGTCACTCCTATGTAGCTGAAATTGAAACGGTGTGTCTGGAATGAAAGTTCCTGTACAAAATACAGATAAAAGCAGAAGGAACAGATCCAAGGTTCCCACACCTGCTGTGGGGCATGGTGCCATCCTCTGTGAGATGATTGGCATAGGGCCAACAGAGTCACACTTCAACTGCCAGAGAATAGGAGTTAATAACTAAAAAGAGCATGGGGGAGGATGGGGAATTGAAACATCCCATTTGAGAACAATTTCATGCATTACCAATAAAGGAATATTTGTGAAAGAGATCAATACCCATCACCAAAACTCTTTTTAACCTATATTGCACATTATTCATTCCAAATGTATCTAATAGATTGTATCAGGCTTTCTACTCAGGTTGTATTAAAGGTGTGAATTAAAAGGATGTTAACTCTGTTAAGAAAAGTCTGTTTGTTGCTTACAAACTCTTGCTGGACTTAGCATAATAGCATGCATCCTAGAACTTAAAATCATAGAATGGTTTGGGTTGGAAGGTACCTTAAAGATCACCCCACTGCCACCTTGGGCAGGGACACTTTCCACTAGGCCAGGTTGCACAAAACCCATGCAGCCTGGCTTTGAACACCTTTGGGGAGGAGGCACCTGCAACTTCACTGGGCAGCCTGTTCCAGTGCCTCACCAATCTTAGATAAAATAATTTATTTCTAACAGCTAATGTAAGTCTACCATCTTTCAGTTCACAGACATTACCTCTTGTGCTATCACTACATGTCCTTCTAAAACATCTCTCTTTGGCTTTCTCCAATATCCCTCTTCATTTATAGGATGGCTGCTCTTAGGTCTCCTCAGTGCCTTCTCTTCTCTAGGCTGAACAACCCTCACTGTCTCAGTCTGTCCTTACATAAGAGGTGTACCAGCCCTCTGATCATCTTTATGGCACTCCTCTGGACTTGCTCCAGCAGATCCATGTCCTGGACTGCCTCTGCCTTCCCCAGAGACCAGTGCCCTTGGCACAGAAATGAGGAATTCCCTTTTTCTGGTACAAATTTTGCTTGGTATGTAAAACACTCACTACACACTGCTGAGATAGATGCCTAGTGTAATGATTTCTTATATGTACATGTCTAAATACACTTTCTTATGAATGTCCCAAATTCCTAGGCCTTTGGGAAAGATGTCTGATATTTCTTATTGGCTTTTGGTTTTCAGATGTAACACCAAGAAGAAATTTACTTGCGGCAAGAGGAAGAAAATCCCCAGTGTCTAAGATACTTCAAAACCTCTTACATTTTGAATCACAGTATTGTATTCCAAGGCTTTAATAATAAAAAAAAAATCTTATAAGAATGAATTTTTCAGCATCACTTTTGAAATGTCTAAATTCCGATATAAAAAGTATGAGTACATAGACACTGAAAGTTTATTTTAAGGAGGTATAATTATGCCAATGTAACAAATAATTTGTACCACAATAGAACCCCTTTAGGGAATCAATTCAGTGAAAGACGGAGTAAGTTTAGGGCAACATGCAACTGAAAACAGAATAGGCGAGTAAAACACCACAGCTGAGTATTCCTTAATTTTCACAGATAATAGACATTTTTGTAGAAAGAGCTCCATCAGCAAATTCAGCTCATATTGTGTCTTCTGCTGCAATTTCTGTATTCCATAATACACAATACATATTTTGTTACCCATTACCCTGAGATAAAAAAATACCCAGATAATCAGGAAGACACTTGGTGAAGAGGTGGTGTATATACTTCAAGGCATAGGAAGGATGGATGGTAGAGCGAATGAAATGAATGATTTTATACCTCTAGATTAGTGTTTATGGAGTGCTAAAGCAAGTAGGATGCAATAAAAGGATGAGGCAGCTAACAGAGGAGTGCATTTTGCAAGATACTGAAAACAAGAAAAAACAGTATGAAATCAATGTAATAAACAGTATATTCTTTTGTACTAAGGAAGAAATTATTTTTTAAAAACCCAACTTTGCTATATTCTATGAAAAAAATACGTTAATGTAGGCTGTATTTTACATACAAATTTAACTACACCATTTCTTGCTGAAATATCATATTTGAATATTGTTTTTTAAGGGAGATTAAAAAGCAATTACAGAAATTCCTGTGTATTTTCCTCATTTCATTTTCCATTTTTATAATTTACACTCCTCTTCTTGCATATGTGGAAAATCAGCAGGGATACAGTGTTGATTCCAAATCATAGCAGTTAAAAATTTTGTTAGAAATATTTCTTGAGAGTAAAATAGAGCAAGTAAATACACACAAATACCTCAGTGAGAAATTGTGATAGATCCCTCGTTTCTGTTTTAGATACTTATTTTCCAAATAGAAAACATCAGAACACATATAAATTATTTTTTTGATCCTTCACAGATATGTAGTCAACACTGGTCAATAAGGGTACATAGATTATTTTATATTTTGAGCTTCTACCTACACTGTTTTCAGCCAAGGCAAAGTTTGACAAATATGACTGGAGACCACAGTCAATTTACCTAATTCCCAATTGCTGCACCTTGCTCAGGAATACAAAGTATCAAAATCCCACTGTACTAATATTTAAATATTCAGTTACCACTTCAATTCCACACAGATATTCAAGCAAGAAGCTAGGTACAAAACCCGGCATCTAAATATTAGTATTGCATTTTTCCCTCTGAAAAAAGTCAGAGGAAGTTTTTCAAATAACATGGTAAGATATGGAAGTGTGGAATATGTGTTCATGGTATTTGACATTCCATGTTTAAATGATTGTCTAAATAACATTGAGTCAAAATTACTGGGAGTTGATCATGTAAAATAAAAGTGAAGTCTTGTGTGACAGTTTCTTTGAAAAGTATCAGCAGTTGGGCAAACCTATAATCAGTTTACTTCAAGGATTTATTTTAAAATTCAAAAAGTTGTGTGTCAAAGTCTAGATGAGTCTTATTTAATTACCATTTCTCAGAGCATATCACCTTTCATGGGAGATCAGATGAAGTGGATATTAATTTCTAGTTTCCTTTGGATTCTCTTTCTGACATATATATTTGATTTGCAGATCCATTGACTAAAAACCTCTGGACTAATCCTTGCCTTATTTGGCACATTAAATGCACAGTCAAGTGTAAGATAATATGCCTGAAGGCACTGCTGTTGGAAAATGAAAATAGTAATAATGTTGTAAAAAGCAGAGTGTTGGAAAATACAGAGATATGTTTCTCAAAAAAACCCCAAACTAGTACATTTTCATATTTTCAGGGAAATTTCTTATGTAGGAAACCTCAACCTGAGGGCAATCTGAGTAGCTACACAGACTTTTTTACATACATTTATATACTTCCTAACATATACACATATTCAAAGTTTTGAGCCGGGGTCATCATATCCCAACTTGCTCTTATACTCTATCATGGAATCATAGAGTGGCTTGTGTTGGAAGAACCTTAAAGATCATCTGGTTCTACCCACTACCACCACCATGAGCGGGGACACATTCTACCAGACAAGATTGCTCAGGGCCCCATCCAACCTGGACTTGAGCACTCCCATGGATGGGATATCCACAACATCTCTGGACACCTGTGCCATTGCCCCATCACCATCACAGAAAAGAATTTCCTCCAAACATTTAATCTAAATATGCTCTCTCTCAGTTTGAAGCCATTCCCCCTATCACTATATGTCCTTGTAAACTGTTTAACTTTCTTGTAGGCTCCCTTCATGTACTAGAATGCTGCAATTAGGTCACCCTGAAGCCTTCTCTTCTGCAGTGTGAAAAATCCCAATCCTCTCTGCCTTTCCTCATAGGAGAGCTGTTCCATCCCTCTGATCATTTTGGTGTTCCTCCTCTGAACTCACTCCAACAGGTCCCTGTCCTTGCTGTGCTGAGCCCCCAGAGCTGGATGCAGCTCTGCAGGTGGGGTCTCACCAGAGCAGAGCAGAGGGGCAGAATCCCCTCCCTCCCCTGCTGCCCACACTGCTCTGGATGCAGCCCAGGACACGTTTGGTTTCTGGGCTGGGAGTGCCCATGGCTGGGTCATGTCCAGCCTCTCACCCATCAGCACACCCAAGCCCTTCTAGGCAGGGCTGCTCTCCATCTGTCCATCCCCAACCTGTGCTGGTACTGAGGATTGCCCTGACCCAGGTACAGCACCTTGCACTTGGCCTTGTTAAATGACCAGGTAGAAATACACTAAGAATTAAGATACTTTGCAAAAGCTGGAACTGTTCTACATGATGCTAAGGTAGGTCTCTCCATGAGCAATGCTGTGTGCACCAAGATCCTTTGGGGCATAGCACTGAATTATTCATTCATACTTTGGAAAATGAATGGGAGAGATGAAAAACCTTGAATGTATTCTCACCCTAGAAATTCTTTAGGAAATGCATGATGGTGAAATTCAAAAATGAAATATTGTATATTTAGAAAAAAATTAATACCCCAGGAATAAACCCCATCTGTATTTGGGAGAATTTAGCAGCATCCAGAGGTGCAAGTGACACTGCTGAAAGGAAGGAAACCACTCCCATCTCAGTCCAGTAAGGTGGCAGACAACAGGAAATCCCAGAAACTGCTCAAACATATCATGGACATTTTCCAAAGAGAGCAAAGAATTCAAGGGAGATCAATTGGTAACAAACTTACACATTATTCATATTTCATCTTATTGCATATAGCTGGTTTCAAACAACATTTTAAACATAATTTTAAGAATATATATTACTCTAAACTGTATTTTTATTTTTAAATGAAAAGTTTTCAAACTTCCCTCACTTGACCTCATGTCAGGTACTTAAAAGCTTGGAGTCCAGTGTATGTTGGGTAACTGGAGTCCTTTCCCTGCCTGTACAGAAAAGCAAGCATCTGACACACATCATTCAACTCACCTAAAAACTGATATCAATCTAATATCACATGTTTTATCTCACTATACAAATTCTAATAGACTCCACGGAAATCCGTCCATGTAATCTCTTATTACTAGATCCTGTGCATGGTAGATAGACAACAAAATCTGCCACTGTTGAGATAACTGGACCTACTCATTTCATTAAATTCATATACAAGCTTAAATATTTTTTTGTGCTATGGTTTATCAGAGTGCCATAGATAAGAAAATACTGGGTTTAGAAAAAGAAGTCAAAATTCAGTTCAAGTAATTAATATATTTTTTCTATATGTAGTTCACTGGGTTAATGTGCCCTCACCTCAATATATGGATATGGAATTGAATAAATCTTTTGCAGATAACCTATAACACTGAATGGAAATGCTCTTGAGGTCAATGAGTAAATATGAAACCAAATTAATTTGATTCAGCAATTCTAAGGTGCATCATATTTTTCATTGTCCTGCAAATACTAGTTTGTGAAAAATCAGGACATTTTCTCCTTCATAAATATAAAACATAGCCATGCTAACCAGAAGATTTAGAAGTAGATTTCTAATTGTATAATATGGTGGCTTGCTCTTATTACCTCACTTTATTATAACACCTAACTTCGCCAAAGTGTATTTCAATCCCCTCAGTGCCTTAGGGTATAGGACATATATTCTATAAAGAGGTATTTGCATGATTCCACAAGCGTGTATCAAAGTTCTGACAGTGCACTGAAAATAATTAAAATGCATTTGAAAGGTCTGGCCCTGGGCATTAACTCCCTTTTTATAACATGCATCTCGCTGCAAAATGCAAAATCTCTGATTTTCCAGACCACCCTACTGGAAATACAGTGAGCACAAATGTTGCCAACCACTCTTAACTGGATTTTTGAGGTGTGGTAACTAGAATTTTTTAACAAGCTATCATATTTTCTACAAAATAAATTAATTGTATGATAAATATTCAATCATAATAATTACTTTAGCTATGTCTGAGACAGGTATTTTGTCCTTCAGCTGAACTATTATAGTCCATGAAATGTTAAAGCCTTATTTATATAAAAATATAAAATTATGTTTGTATTTGGTGTGAATGGGAGGAGATTCCATAGCAATATTTTGGTACAGTAAATATGAACGGTTTTGAGGGATTTTTTTCCTTTCTCAATTTGATTAATAGCAATAATTTTCATTTATTAAATTATCTTATTACAGTATTTATAATTTCTGACTGTTCTTCTGTAAGAACATTAAACTGTATTTTCAGCTCTAATTACCAGTACTTCTCCATCTGATTGCTCCTTGCACATCTGTCATAGAATTTATGTGCTATTGTTGTCTTTTTCCTCTCTCAGCATCCACATTTTTTGTACACCCAAAAGAAACAATTGATACTGTATTATGGTTGTTTTTCCTGGAGAGAAATGTGCCTGCAAATGAGTCTATTGACTGCTTCACTTTCAGACAAGTTATCTTATAAAAAATTATGTGTAAGAACTGGTGCATTCATTTCAGCTGACCTGCTGGGATATCAGCAATGTGGTAGTGCAGGGGTTTTTGCTTATTTTAAGCTCTGTATATAGCTGGCAACATGTTTTGTTTATATTATTGATAATAAGCAGTATTTGTCTGGCATCCTTCCAAGGGAAGCACACTGACATAAGTTTATTTTATATCTCAGAACATATGCTATGGGTTTTTTATACTCTTTCTTCAATATAATTTCAGGAGATCATCGCATCACACATACAGAATTTGCAAGTTTGAAAGGATGATGATAAGAGAAAATTTCTGATGCTTTCTCATTCAATTACTGCTAATTGTTGTTATGTTCTGCTTGTCTGTGTGAAGCCTTGGTACCATAGTGAGATGGAGAAGGCCATTTTCTA
The DNA here is from genome assembly GCA_013397295.1 of Polioptila caerulea. Lineage (NCBI taxonomy): Eukaryota > Metazoa > Chordata > Aves > Passeriformes > Certhiidae > Polioptila > Polioptila caerulea. Next base: position 309,903 of record VYXF01006937.1, read on the forward strand.
CATGCAACACATTTGTGAAATGCAGAAACATTTAAAAATAAGTAAGAAGAGATTTGGTACTGCATAAGGAGGAAGCATTTTGTGTGCAAGATAATTTTGTTTGGGCATTAACCAGGCAAGTCAGGACCATGTGGGTTTATGCCACAGAGCATATCAGTGGCTGAGGCACCTGCCTCCCAGTAGCACTTATCTTGAAGGTGATATATTCTCATCTTCCCCCTTCATGGCTCCAGAAATGAACCCCTCAGTTCAGTGGGATCAGATGGTAATAAATTCACATAATTACATACTTGTTAAGGAGGTTAAGGTTATTTTGTTTGGATAACGTGACTATAATTTATTTTGTCTGTAAGGCTTGAGTTTAAACAATATTAATGGTTAGTTAATGGCCTAATGAGTCAGCTACAAGCCATTTAGGCATGCAATGAACCTTTGATTTTCAGTGACTCCTCTAATGAAAGATCTATATGAGCGCCTGTCTACTGTCACAATAGAGATAGCAAGAGAGTCATCTAATCGATTGTGATGGTAAATCAATTGATCTGTAACCCTGTTTTCATACAGTGAAAAAGATATGGAAGAAACATTTTACTGTTCTCTTATTTCCAGCTGAATATCTATAAATAAAAGAGACAGTTCCCTATTTGAAAATATTCCCTTTATAACTGTGATTCAAAAGCAGGGAGAATCTGATTGATGTCCTATTTTATAGATGTGTCGGTTACTTTTGTCATTTCAGGAGATTTAAAGTTCTTAGAAATTAAATATATGATGCAGAACATCACAGAGGCTTGCACTTCACTGTCATGTGTAAGGTTAAGGATTAAGATAAAGCTGATGTGTGCTCTACTTGTTCTTGCCTCTGAACAACACCCGAAAAATGCAGTAGGATGATTTAGAAAGAAATTTGGAAATGCCATTCATAAAGAAAAAGTCTTTGAACCTCCTTTTAAATAGAAAATCTGTTAAAGAATGCTGTAAGACAGTTATCTATGATATTGATGCTTCTTTTATAGCCTGTTTCATGCTCTCCTGTGAGTTTCATTATATATTTTTCCTTTTCAATTTTGTCCTTAGAACACACAGATTTTTTTATCCCTGTATAATCACAAACTATCAAAACACCAGCTACCATGAAGGTATGTGTTGATTCTTTTCAAGCACCTAATAGAATTTTACCCCTTTTTTGTAAACTAACTTATTTTGGTTGTCTGACTCTTCTCCTATCCTCATATACCTTAAAAAAGGAAAGTTTTCAGAAATATTGGTCAACTTGTCCCTTTCCCCTTCAGAAAAAAGCAGAGATTTTTATGTAAGGAACATCAGAAGGGGTTCAAAATGGCAATATGCTTAAGCAGTGTTTTTAAATTTGAGGCTTTCGTCTTCTAAGCAATCCAGTTCAAGGATTTTTCATACTGTTGTTGACACAAAGTAATGTATTCTATTGCTGCTGCATGCAACCTTGCAGCATGGGAGTTGCTGCCATTCTTTTTGTTCCAGTGTCACAGAGCCTCTTACTTGAAAGGTTGACTATGATGCCATATTGAAAACATCTAATAGGAAGAGAGCCAAATTCATCTTCCCTTTCCTCACAGCTAGGAATCCTTGCTTTGTTAAATAGCTGACATTTGATTGGGAGCTGTCACATGCACCATAGATGGGCAGGGGATAAATGTTTGCTGAGCGTAGAGAACAGCGCAAAGTGACGGTGTGAGTTTGTAACCCGAGGCAATGTCTGTGCTGCAGAAGGTGCCTGCAACTGCCCAGCTGACAGGGAGCTGCCTCAGTGCATACACATGAACTGCTTTTGCCATGCAACAGTGCTCAACTTGCCTGCTAGGAATGGTCCCCTATCCACACCAGCTGTCAAGATGGGAACTCTCTGGGAAAAATGGTACTTGGCCCAGGCGAAAGCTCTTCTGCCACCACTTCAGTGACTCAACAGTATGGACTGTGCTCCTTAACTCTGTTCAATTTGGTGAGGGTAGGCAGGGCCTGAACACCTAAAACCAGACACCAGAAGACACACTTGTTTGCCTCATACCACTTTTATAAATGTGTTTAATAGTCAGATTTACAAAGAATTGCACCACATAAGCTAAAAACTCCTTTCAGTTGTCTGGCCATGCCAAACTATATTCTCCTCACCTGTAGATGAATATATTGTCTGACCATATGACTATTCACTGACAACCCACAGTAACAGCCTCATCCAGCAGTTAAAAAAAATCTAAAAATCAGCAGTTTATAGATTTGATACCTCATGCAAGAACCTCTGATGCCTCTGTTCCCTCTATTTCAAATCTCAATATGAAGATATTCATCAGTTCCTCAGAAAATGACAGTACTGCATCATGGTTCAAATTACTAGAAGAGAGATTGAATATCCAAAACCAAATTCAAGTAAGTAGCTGTTGCAGAGAAGGATCAGTATGGATTATTTTGATTATTTGTTTGCCTGACAATTGAACTGACTACAGCCTGGAGATTATGACAGTGTGAGCATCAGCTTGGTAGCAGAAAGCCAAGTACTTCAACCCCTTGACCTATCACCCAAGGTTATTGCTTTAGCACTTCTGCTGCTAGCAGTCATTGCTATAGACTGCACCAACAGATGTACAGTCCCACTTGCCGTGTTTGTTCCCCTATGCTGTGTGATACAGAAACTGATAGGAAAGAAGGAGCCCAAAATAAGTTTTAGATTAAAGCACTGGAAAGCAAAAAAACCAATTCTCCTATTTTTCCCCCTAGAACCTCTCTACTTTTCTGCTGAGGCTAAAAAAAATTTATGTCAGACTACTTGGTATAACATCCAGCACAGCATACTTTGAGATTTATAGTTCCCTTTCCTTGGCTTTAAGATGTGCTTTAGCTGTTTTCCATATGGTCTTATCTCCCACATAGGATAAATTTGAATAGTATGATAAATTATATCCACTGATGCATCATGGAAAATGTTTCTTCATTCATGAAAAGGTCACTTTTTAATCAGGGAAAACACAGGCACAAGCAATCTTTTTTTTCAAAGGCATCATCTACTTCCTACTGATAATGTAGAACTTGTGGTGACTAGTGCCTGTATTTTAGGTTCAAGTTCAGGCAGTAAGGCTACAAATTTAATGTACATTGTTAGGGGTCAGACTCTTAGGGTCAAATCTGAACTCAAGGCTCATCTGCCTAAACATAGACATCCTACTGCATTTCATTTCCAAGACATAGGATTTTTAGATTAATCCACTGAATAAAGCTACAGAACTATGCAGACCTGGGATTTCTCCAGTTACATACAGTACACACCTAAAATTAGATGTTTGTCCACGTGTGAGACAGCCATGAACCAATGAAGATCAGAAGCACATGTCAGGAGCCTGACATTCCCTCTGTAGCTCTAGAGGACATGGATGCCTTACCATGGATCAGATCTTCCAGTCCCTTCTGAAAGTCTTGGACTACACAACAGGACAGCTGCATGAAATGTAATGACGAAAACAAGTAATGGGGCAAAATTCAGATATGACACAAACATCTGGTGGCATTTTAGATACCATATGATTATGAGTCTTTAGACACCCTAGTTAGTGTCAAACTGCTATCCCAGAAGGACACGGGTCTCTCATGGGTCCTATACAATATCCCCAGACTAATTCATATGTAATGACCAGTTCAGATGTAGGAATTTGGGTTTTCTACCCACACATGTGCTTCCCAGGCTAATTGAGATGTTCTAGGGCAGATGTATGGGATTTAGTGATCTGACATAAAACCATGATCTCTGAAAAGATTTGGCGTATAAACATTAGTGTTTGCAGGGAATTCACTTCCTTCAGTAGGAAGCTGGGGCTGAAGAACCTTACATGGGTTTTGGTTACAGTGGTACTCTCTGAAGTAGACCATGTTTGAACTGATTAAATGATGTGAGCCTCACAGTGGCCTATATCTTAGATGGGGGCCTGCAGCTACAGGCACAGTAGCGAGAATAATAAAATTTCCTTCCTTTCCCACAAATGTACATAATTCTGGGTCAGTGACTATTTTGCTGTTTAACCCAATAGGCCATCAGTTTCCAAATAAACATATTATCATCTTTTAAAATTCCATTTAAAAAAAAATTACATTGATATTCATTGCTCTTCACATATTTCAGTTTGTCAGACAGCATTAAAAAGCTATGGACTTGGCTATCAGAAATATCAGTCAATATATTTATCTTTTCTGAAGTAATCAGGTCAAGCACCTTATGAATATTCTGCCTACTGTCACATAAAATGTGTACCATATCTTCAGAAAACCAGTCTTTGGAACTGACAGAAGATACACCAATGAAAAGTGAATCATCTAAACACCTGACTAGAAGTTCCTTTTTGTGTCCTTTCACTTCTTACAAGGATGGTTGGCACGAAAAAAAGTACATCCTGTTTCTTGGTACACTCCAAGTTCAGTTATATTCAGTTGTATCTATATGAATGGAGAAAGTTATTTACAGGTGTACCTGTATGAATAGAGAAAGTATTCTTTGATGTTAATACAGCAGCAATTTTTCCCTCAGAAGAATAAAAATAGTTTTAATCCATAAATGTTATCAGTTTATCCTTATATTTAATAGTTCTGTGAATTTTCTGAAAACTTTTGCATTTAAAGATTTCTAGCCAATTAACTTAGACAATGAAATTTCTAGCAATATCAGAAAAGACTATGGTTAACTAATTTACCAGGCTTTTTAATAAAAGTGTAGTGAAAAAAACTGATCCAATTATTCCCCCTCACGGATCTCTCCCTCACCTTTTTTCCCCCCAGTGCTCCACTTCATCCTTTTGTTTTTGAGGAAAGGGCAATGACATGTAAGAAGAAATAGTAGCTCATCTGTTATTGATGAAGAAGCAGTATGTAAAGATAACCTGCGATCTCCCGGAAGACCACACTGAAGTCAGATGGCACTCTCTGATTTGTATTCTCATTTCAAACTTATCCTCAAGGAGTCAGGACTTCATCTCACACAGAAAAGTTTTTCATATTTGTTAAGTTTTATTCAAGTTGTTCTATACCTTTTTGTTCAGAATGTCACTGTCGTCTGCCAGCACAGATCTCTTCTTTTATAGGACAAAACTGTCATTACCCCTTTGAAAATAGATCTTAATTGGAAATACCACTAAGACATTAGAAGAGCAAAATCCAGCAGTTCAGTCTCACTAGTTAAATCAGCGTGGCTGTTGTCAGGGAGGTGGGTTGACCTTGGCTATGTTCTAGGTGCCCACTAAGTTGCTCTACCCTTCCTGAAGAAGACAGGGGAGGCAGAAGAAATTACAAGTGTGTGGGTTGAGATAAGGAAGGAGATCACTCAGCAATTATCATAACAAGCACAACAGACTGAGCTTAGGGAAATTAGTTTATTTTCGAGCCAATCAANGGGGAAATTAATCTATTTTATTGCCAATCAGAATAGCATAATGAGAAATAAGAAAAAAATGTAAAATAATTTCCCCCCCCCCTCCATCATTCCCAGGCTCAACTTCACTCCTGACTCCTATGCTTGCTTCCCCTGAGCAGCTGAGAGTGATGGGGCGTGGAAGCTGCCGTCAGTTCATTATGTGTTCTCTCTGTCACTCCTTCTTCCTCACACTCTTCCTCTCCTCCAGCATGAGGTCCCACACATGGGACACACTCTTCCACTAACTTCTTCAATGTGAACCCCTCCCACAAACCACACTTCTTCCAGAGCTGCTCCATCATGAGTCCATTCCATGGGTATCAGTCCTTCAGGAGTTCCAGTTTGGTTCCCCACCCCAGGATTACAGCTCTTGCCATCAAACCTGCTCCAGTGTGGCGTCCTCTCCACAGGCTGCAGTTCCTGCCAGGAACCTGCTCTGGTATAGGCCCTTCCACAGGCTGCAGCTTCTTTCAGGGCACATCCACATGCCCCCACGTGAAAGGCTCCGTGGGCTGCAGGTGGATACCTGCTTCACCAGGGACTTATGGGGGAATAGCAGGGGAATAGCCTACCTCACCATGGTCCTCCCCATGGACTGCAGGGGAATCTCTGCTCCAGACCCTGGAGCACTGCCTCCTTCTGCACATTGGTGTGTGCAGGGCTGTTTCTCTCATATATTCTCACTCTTCCAGCTGCTGTTGTGCAGCAGTTTTCCGGCCTCCTAAACATGGCACCACACAGGAGCTGGTTTATACACACTAACCACCATAACAGAGCCCAACCCTAGGATCCCGTGTTAATTAATGTAAGGTCCAAGTGAAGGTTTCCAATTTCTCTTTTATTAATTCTCAGATTATAGCTTGAGCAGGATGCCTCTGTAAAGAGATCTCTTCTCTAATGATATTCATACCACTCATTAGGCAATGGGTGCTCTGTCACTCAGTTCTGGTAGGTGATCTCTTGATTTCTTACTGGTTTGCACTGTCACTGGGATGAAGTTATCTCATTCTCTTGGATATGTTTCCTTGGCCCTTATTGTCTTCATTCCACTTGCATCTGCCAGATGCAGCTGGTTGGGTGACTTTAGCTCCTAGTGTTAAGCTAGTAATGGTAAATGAGAATATTCAGATAGAAGAATACAGTTAATCACATTTCTCTATGAGAGTACTCCCTTTTATGTTTTTTGAGGGACTCCTGTCCATATATAGATGGGATTTTTTATCAGGACTCTTCAATACTTTTGTACAGGTTTCCTAAACATATTAAAGTTTTGAGAATAGCTCCCAGGTTTGTCAATGTGTGGTTTAGCTCATTTTGGCATTGGTTTTGCCCACTGTTTTTAATGAAATGTATAAGAGAAAGGAATATACGAAGGATTAATGCCAGAATCAGGGTAACCCATTCTATTTTAAGAAGCTATAGAAGATCATTTTAATCCAATAATAAAACATTTAAAATGTTTCGTGGCTAACCCTTCTGCACCAGGAAGTTGGTGCCCCCTGGATGCCCAGCACCAATTTGTGTATCTGGCTGGGCCTTTTCTGGTTATACTTTCCCAGCCCCAGTATCAATGATATTTTTCTCAGTGACCTTTTATTGCAGGATAACAAGTTTTAATCTCCAAGGTAGAATTGACAGAGTACTGCAAGGTGAATGGTGGTTAATCTAAATGATTTTTTCTTGGGAAGACATTTAATATGGAAGAGGTAGATCCAGTCATAGTTTTCTGCAACATTTGCAACAATACCAGAAGTTAATAACACAGGATAAAACCCCTCCCATTTAATGTCCAGCTTTGTTTTGTTGGAGTGAACTTCTATCAATATTGCATATCCAGACTGTATTGCATTCTGGCTGCTATTGGCTCAAACAACCTGGCTTGTGCTGTTTTTTCTTGTAGGTCTTTTCGTACCACAAATTCAACTTTGGTAATTCATCCATCTCCATCTTAGATGCTGGTCCTAATGAGGACAAAGATCAAGGGAATAGCTAAAGTCCCTGCCTGCCAAACACTATTTTGGCTGGTGACAAACCTAGAGTTTGGTAAGGGATATTTCTAATATTCCATAGCACTATTAATAAAACTTCAGGTCATTTCAAGCCTACCTGGATACAAGTTTAAGCATTTTTACTTTTGAGAGTCCTATTCATTCTTTCTCCAAATCCTGAGGACTGTGGATGACACAAAATGTTTAGATGTCACTGTATTCCTAGAATTTTATAGATATTGTTTAACATTCCTGCTGAAAAATGAGAACCTCTATCTGATTCTATGGTTTCAGGTATTCCTTACCAGGGAATGATTTCCCATACATGGGTTTTGGCAATCATATCCATTAATGAACAAAGATCCCTTCTGAGAGATTATTAAAAAATGAGATTTGGTTACTAACCTGTGTACCAAGGCACAATATTCAAAATTCTGTACATACATATGTTGTCAGTGTATCTTCTAGGTAGCTTAGGTATCACAATTATCACTGATACAGCTTACTGGCACCCAGAGTCCCCCAAGGAGCAATCACTAAACTCTTGGCATCAATGCACACTAGAGTTGGAAATATGAAGAGTAAGACAGGATGTTTGCTGTCTTTTATAATATTCTATATGGTCACCCTTTCTAATAATGCTTTTCTAATGCTTTGTATAATTGTTGTGCAGAAGAATGGAATTTGGCCACATTGTTTAGGGTCTGTATTTGCTGAATAGAGAGATAAATATCAGCAAGTGCCACAGAACTGTATCAGACAAAGGAAGCTATATATAACTATATTCTCTGACTGTCTTGAACTTAATTTCTTGCTTTTTGAAAGTGAGATTTTGGGAACCTGTAATGGTGAGCAGATTTTAAAAGTACAAACAAGGTCTGGATGCATTTAGAAGTGCACAACTCCAGAACAAATCCAGTAAAAGCAATGAAGTTTATTAAAATCCATACCTGAAATAAAGCTCTTGAGCAAAGAAATTCTCTGTCGGATTGAGGAAAAAAATATCCAAACAAACAGAAACCCAGAAATCTTTCATTACATTCACTAACACTGAGGTTTGCCTGCATGGTTGGTTAGTGAGTGTCACTGGGAGACTTTCCATAAAACTCAAAGGAATTTTAAGCGCCCAAAACAAGCTAAAGAGCTTTTTCTTGCAGTCGGTGCTCAACTAGATGCATTTCTTGTTGAAGATCAATAAAATTCTCTCAATAAAAGTCTCTGTTTCTTCAATGTCATAAATTGTTTGAGTAATTGCATACTAACAATAAAAATATTCAAAAGTATCTTAAAACATAGATAACAATCAAATGCCTTTGAATATTAAGATAAACAAAAGGATGGATATGCCATTCACAGGAAAGTGAATGATTAAAAACCTATTTGTTCTTTACACAGTCTTACATTTAGCAAATTTGAAATTTTGTTTTAATATCAATAGTTCCCCTTAAAAAGACATTTGTGATGGAATATTGCAGAGAGCATCTAAGATATATTTTTAATTTGAAACTATGGCTATTTTTACCAACACTAATTCTAAAAATTCAGTTCATCAGCTCAAAGAAAGATATATCCATGTGGGTCCAAACAACATGACAACATGATTTTTTAATTTCACATATCAGCAACCTGAAGCAATGAACTAAAATGAATTGTCCTCTGCTCTCCTTAAGCTGCAAAATATTGAGAGGAGAAAGCATTACTCTAATTATTTCAACAGAAAACAAATTATTGACCCTAGTAACCTTCTGTGGAGCTGAATAGAAGCAGAAGTTAATAAGAACAGTGAGACTAGCATAGTCTAAACTTGCTATGACAAAAAAAGTTAGATGAAGCCCTCCAGATCACCTGCTCTGGGAGACACAAAAGCACTGAAGTTACTGTTAACTCATTTTAAGTCTGTCTATATGAATATCCTATATCAATAAGGAAATTAATATGAGAGGTTGGGTTTTCACTGTTGTTACAAACATCTACTGGAGATGTTTCCTCACTCACTTCCTCCCTCACTGGACATTCACTGTTCCTTTTGAAGCAGCCAGCTCTCATACATACAGAGTGCCAGTCAGAAATACTTCTGGTGTTCCTTTGAAAGCCTTTGGAAGACATTCATACATCACAGCTTGTCTGTTACATCAGACTAGTAGATATAAGATCAGGGAGGTATCTTTCAATGGTTCACATTGCTGGCAGCTGTTGATTGACTAGAAAACTTTCAAGGACCATAACTAAGTGAAGAACTAGGATTCCACAGAGGAAGTCTTAGAAATTAAGACTATGCCTTCAGAAACCCATCATGTGCTGACTCATTGTGTATAGCAAGTAATAGCAGAGGGAATACTGGAAAAGTAAGCTTTAAAAATCAATTTGTATCTTCTTTATAGCAAATTGATACTTTGTGGTTTTTAAAACCAAACACATACACACACAAAAAAAATCACAGAAAAATTATAAATAGGTCATCCCTGAGTTGTTCAAATTCTTGAGGGTGAGAGGTATGAAGAAACTCTTTGCAATTTGAATTAACAAACTGCTAGAGTGGCTATTCCAGTACCACACTTTTTAAATTTATATTGTTACTGTCATTCAGACTAAATTAAATATGAAGAGAGAGAGTGGTCCTTCAAATATGCCAAACCTAGTTAAATAAGTAGATTTGTAGTTGTTTATCTTATTGTTTTTTTCAGCCTAAAAGTTGGCCTGGCAGAGTTGGTCAAACAGTTTCTTCGGTGAAGGCAAAATGAGACCACTGTATAGGCAAATAAAAAAGTAAATTGTACAAAACCCTAACAGCCAAATGGTAAAGCCATCTTTATCATGCTTATCTGTCACAATGTAGTTTAAATATGTCTGTTACATTGCTGAAACTTTTTCAGTTGATTGTTGTGATTTTTCTCATCACGTTTTCTTAAGGTAAATACACATTAATGTTCTGATGAGTATAGTCTACAGGTGTGCTTTTGTCACTTCTAAAAGGTATGCTGTTGTTGGATTGTGCCCCTCATCACTTATTTCACTGTAGCAAAACTGGTACAGATTGCATGGAGTTCTTATAAAGAGGCAGTGGAATATTGCAATCTTGTTTTCAAGACCTTAGACTCTGTATGGGATTCACCAGACCAAATGTGGAGACTGGGAATTTTTATCTCTGTTTGGTACCCCAGTTACAGTCACTGGAGAGAAATCGTAACTTCCTGAGCAGACACTTCCTAAAGCAGGTGTCTAAAAGAGATGGGATGAATTGCCTCTAGAAGTGGCTGTTGCTGCTCACTGACTGTAAAGGGGTCCCAGGTGACAAGTTCAGAAGCAGATGGTTAATGTTAGGAGGTATAAATCCCAATATACTTGTAAAGAATTGTCATGTGTAAGATGCAGACCAGTTTGTTATGAGATTTTGTGTGCACTTGTCGATGAAGGAAAGAAAAATAAAAGAAGAAAACCCCAAACCTCAGGTGTGAAATTCTGAATACATGGGATTAGTATGCCACTTTGAATTTGGGTTAAAGAGCTGAAATATTTTAAGTTTCTTCTGATGCTTGTGTTGTGTATGGATGTAATATATTTAAACACCTTTATGAACTATCAGTTGGAGGCACACCTGTTAATGTCATTTTTGCACATAAAATTGATAATTTTAGCTGTAGATTTCTAAATTCTGTTTAAGTTCCTTTCTGTAGCTTTTCTTAGAGTGAACCAACCCATAGGAAATACTACCTTTAGGCACTAATGAAGAATATAAAATATCTTAATCTGGTGGTAGAGATGTGTGTAGTTTGGGAACTAAAATTAGACTACTGGGAATCTTAATGGGAAGAGGAATACCAGAAAAGCTAATGCTGAATTTCTTGGAGCCAGCAGGTTGATTAAAAATAATATGTTTTTTATTTTCACAAAAGAGAAAGCAGTAATGAAATCATGTGAGTCCAAGGGTTGTCAGAGCTGGTAGTACTGTGCTTCTTTATCTGAAGGTATTTCAGTTACAAGGGAGAAAAATAGGTAAAATTTGAGAGATCAGCTCCTACAGAATTTAACTGCTGGCAACGAGCTGAGCTTGGCAAGTAATTTAATGAAGTTGCCTGGTGTCCAAAGACACTAACTGCAGTTAAAAACTGGCTGAACAGTTTAACTTCAGAAAAGAAACCTCTCAAAGCAATCGTATTTAGGAAACACAAGTGCATTGGACCTGTGCTATTGCCAAAAATGTATAGCCAGCAGCATCATGATGGTCAATATTTACACAGGTACAGGTCTTCAAAGGCACATGCCTAGAAATGATCTAACAATCCTGATTGATTGATGCTCTGATCCCCAGTCCCTGAAGTGCTGCTTCTGGAAATGATATACAAATACCATGGTCTGTGCTAGCTCAAAGTGCAGGCAGGTAAGCCAGGTACAGTATTTTGGGAATATATGCAAGCACCAGCTGCTACTTGCTATCTATTCTTTAAACCATCTGGTTTGGAGCATACACTACAGAGCACAAAATTCAGGCTATTGCTTGATCAATTCTGCCATCTGATGACTGCATTCAGACAGTGCTTCCCATTACTGCTACATGCTAGTTTTTGACTGAATCAGACTTTCTGCTATCTGGCATATATTTCTGCTCCATCTCAATTCTGTAGCAGGGATTGTTGTGCTCCCATAAGAGATATAACCATCCGGCAAAAATGTAATTTTTCCTGTGGCTTCTTTACTCCAGAAAGTGAAGTAGGTAGGTTCCCTGCAGTGCTGTGTGACTGCAGCTCAGAGGAAATGCTGCTATGAGTCAAGACCACCTGGTAAGTAAAATCCAAAAAACTTCAAAGACCCTCCAATGCCAAAATCCCAGGAGGAGACTCCCTCCGGACCTACTGTGGCTTTGAAGGCAGACCCCCCCCTTTTAATCCTCGCCCCTTCCTTATTGGAAAGCTGAAGAAATACCTCCCACTGTGCCTCAGGCTGATTAAAAAAATACACAGGGAAAAAATGAAGTGATTATTTGTACTCACAAAGAAACTATATGAAATGCACTTGAATATCCCATTTTTTTATTTTTTCATATGTATATATTTAAACATACATTTGTCTCACATCAAAATGTACATTTTAATTGCATCAAGCATTTTTTTTTTAATGGGCTGCTTGCACAGAATGTGATATGCTGATGGATTTGCAGTAATAATATATGGTCACTCATCTGTGAATATCATCCTTCACTTCCCATACTCTCTCTTTCCACAACTGCACACTTCTGGAGAAGGATATGCTTAAATATATTAGAAGTAGCAGAAATCAGGTCATGTATGAGTTTTTCTAAGAATGAGACAATTAAATATATTTTCTTTTTTTATTATTTTGATATAGAACACTGCTCAATTAAATTTTATTTCTACTTGAAGGATTCACCACAAAAAAAGAGAGCTTCATGTTTGTGTAGTTGGTTATAGTTGGCTTGATAAAATCTTTAAGGTGAAAGAAAAAAAAAAGAAAATCAAAGTGAACGATTTTCTATTAAAATAAAGATTTAGAATCAGGCATTATTTGCTGAATTATTTTTTTAAATTATGTTTTCCAACAGGCACTAGTCCTCCCATGAAAGCTAGGCATTTTGAAAACATTGTGAAAAGGCAAAATATAGGCAATGGAATAATATTTTTTGACATTTCTTCACATTTCTGTCCTTTACTGTAAAAATATACAGAATATATTAGAGAAGCAGCAGCCTCTGACTGGGGTAGTACAGTGATTCATGAATTCTAACCTATCAGCCCAATATGGCTTCTCAAATCAGAAGCCCCCTGAAGGACTTGAAAGACCTGGAAATCTCCTACAAGTGCAATAGAAGGCATGTAAAAGGAGATAATCTCTAGCACAGCTACTGGGATTTTGATTTGGGGAGTGTCCAAAGAGCAAATGCACTGTCTGAGCTCACCAGACTTGGTGTGCACACCTGGAGGTGCAGTTGATCAAATAGAATAAGCGGAAAGTGAGATACTGGTTTTAAAACAGTGTCAGATTTGGTGGAAATAGAAATCCAAAGAGGATTGATAGCACCTCAGTCTTTCTTGTGTAACTCCTGAAATATGTATGCTACCAGGAAATCAAGGCCTTTTACTAAAACACTACCTCCCTCTGTCTCAAATTCCTCAGAGCCAAACAGAGTCCTAACATACACTGTTTCCTGAGTTAGAAGGAAAAATCTACATGCCAAGAGGTAAGATAAAGAAACACTGAGAAAAATGATAGGTCTTTAGTGAAACGAAAAACAATAAAAGAAATCTTGAGTCTCTTCTCGTCTCAGATCATTTACCAGAGATGTAACTTTAGTTAGTTGACAGAGTTAGTCTTTCAGGATTTTCATGAATTCTGCAATGACGCATATTCAACATGTTCAGTGGCTATATCTGACCAATACACTTTTTATGTGTGTACTAAACTGACATCAAATGTGATTGTCATACATGATCAGGCCAAATTTTAATAAGCTAACTAAATTTCAGTAGTTCAGGCAATGAATATTCCTAATGTAATAATATCTGTTATATTTCTTTATCCCAAGTAAAAAATTATAAAGGAGGGAAAAAAAAAGAAAAAAATTAATTTATGCTTCACCAAAAACATGACAGAGCTCTCTGAGCTGCCCCTGATAGATTATTTCCAAGAAAATGTATATCATGGATCTTTTCCAGAGCCAAGTCACATCCCAGAAGCTGACTCTGTGACTCTAAGTTCAGGTGTCCTAAAACTGTATTCAGCACATGTTTACCCACTGATTGCTGGAATAAAACACCTAATTTGTTCCTAGGGCTTGTAGGTAAAAAAATCAGAGGAGACTGGATACCAATGGCTGCTCCTAATCACAGGTGATTTGTCAGTGTTCACGAAATAAACAATAAAATGTTTAAATGAAAAACATCCAAGCAAAGGCCAGGAAAAAATTAGAGCAATATTGGGCCAGAAAGTTACAGCAATAGACAAACCTGTTGTCAATAATTTTATATTTTTTCCATACCTGTAACTGCAGTGACTGTTCTGGTTTATAATTAATGCAGAAATAACACAGCAGAAAGCTTTGCAGATTTATCCCATTCTGGCTGCAGGTCCACACTGGAGTTTGACAATGCCAAAACCAAGGTTTCCAGTGTCAATGGCTGATACTCTCCATCCCTTTAGCTTTGCTGATCCAGATGATGGGGTATTTTAACAGCAACTCTAGCTATAATTCAGCTTAAAAAGAGCACCTCTCCATGAAGGGTTTTTTAACTGTAGGGTAGGTGGAATCACAATCTGCATGCACTCCAGCAATTTACGGTGTGGTATTACACCTTATTTCAATAGTGACTCATGTAGTCTAGTAGACTAATAGTGATTTGCATCAACCTTTCCACCTTCATCAGTTCACTGCCTACCCACAGATGATATTTTACTTTCTTATCTAGGCTGGTAATTGTTTCATATTATAGAAGAGACATTCATGGAAGGTTTAAATTCAATGTAGGCTCAGGCAATAAATGAAAACAGAAAAAATATGTTACATATATAGCTTCATCTGTGAAAATGTAATTTTTTCAAATGGTCTCTAGGTAGAAATAAAGTTTTTCCCTTTTTTTTTTTTAAGCTGAAATTCCAAGGTTGTTTTTTGGGAGTTTTTTTCAAAATAAAAATGCAGCGTTTTTTCCTTTAGAATCATTGAGATTTTTTAATCAGTTCTGATTTTGACAAGATTGGAAAAGCTATCAGCTGAAATACTGAATAGACCACATGAAAATAAAAAATATAGCACTACACTGCACGATAGAATATAAAAAACAGATTAAAGTGAATTATGAAACTGAAAGAATTTTTCATTCTTTAAATGAAATATCTAACAATATCTTATCTTTCTAACAAAGAAAAAGGAAAATATTTTTGCACTATTACAACAAAATGAGAGGGAAAACAATCCCTTTATTCTTTTCCCATTAGAAATATCATCAAAACACATTTTTTTTCTGCAGTATTTCCCAAAAAAAAGATGGTATGGGGTGGGGGGCAGGGCAGGGATTGTTTAGAATTCCTCTCTGAAGAACAGATGCTTTGACCAATCTTGTTTATGGTCAGTATGCGTTATTTAAAGAGGTATTCATTTGTAAGGATTCCACATGTTGGATAAGGATCCAGCAGCATTCAGAACAGACACTGAAACAGCCCCTAAGAATTCATAGCTTTATATTTTCCAGGTCCAAGGCATAAGCAAGGATGCAAAAGCCCAGACCAGTAACGATGAACGTCAGTAGTGGAATCAGAAGAGTCACTATGTAGGACTTTACCTCCATGTATCATCCTCAGCTTGAGGCAAACTCATTCTCCTACCCACTAGACATTTTGGAATCTCCAGAGGAAAGTGCTGGTGTTTTCAATCTTGCATGCTCCAGTAGGACAGATAAGCTTTTCGTTTCCATACTGGTCTCATTCATTCTGTAAGAACTGTGGAAGTAAATTTTGATGCCTTGACAGTCTAGGGCTCTCCACAGTATTTAAAATGTCCTACCTACTTTTCTTGGTTAGGCTCCTGCATTTCTGTTTCTTCCTTTCACTTTATTATCCTCTTTGATGTTCCCTAATCTTTGTTGACCTTTTGAACACTCCCCTGAGGACTGGTGATTCATCTTAGGACCTAATCACTATTTTCTGATGGTTCTCTAGCCTTCTTAAATGTCCCCTAACTGCCACCAGCTCAAGCATGTACACTTTAAAGCTCTCCTGCTCACCCACTTTCCTTCTTCATAGAATAGTTTCCCTGCTTATTTCTTCTCTTCCCTCTGCCTGCATATATACACATGGGAGAAGATGTCTATAAAGAGGTGGAGAGCCTGAGAGGATTCTTGGTAAATTGGGTAGTATTCAGGAGTTTAGGTTTTACTAGGCAGAAGCCCATGGGAAAGGGCAGGCAAGAGACACAGATGGAGAATGGAATTTATATAAAACTGACAAACAAGCGAACAAAAAATGGACATATATATTTCTAAAAAAAACTGGATCAAGATGGGAGAATAACAAAACAACAAAATAAAGAATGACACCACCCCGCTGTAAAGCCTTTTTAAACTGCAACATTAAAAAAAACCCCAAAAAAACAAAACAAAACAAAACAAAACAAAACAAAACAAAAACCCCAGCTAAAACAGCAACAGAAAAATAACACTCTTGTACTACTTTGCAAAGTACAGCACAGACAGATCATTGGCAAAGGCTATTTATGTCTTCTTCCACAATTCTATGAATACTTTTCAAAGATCAACGACCATCAGGCCACATTGGGCAATTGACTTTTCTCTGCAGGATTTTAACTCACGTATAAAATAGAAACAGAGATCAAACCCAGAATAAACAAAAATAAAAAAAGGTGAATGCAAGAGCTTCCACAAATGAAGATGTTAAAAAGAGTTACACACAAAACATAACTGACAAGCAAGAAAGAGAAGACAAAACACAGAAGGACAATTTGCACCTAATAAAAACATGATCACAAGGAATCCCACTTCCACAAGGAAATGTGAATATCTTATGCTTAAGCGCCATCCTATGACACGACAGATCTCCAGCAGTACATGCTGCTTAGAAATAAAGCAATATTTCTCTTGAAACGTGTTTCCCTTTGTCTTGATACAGATGTGCCTTTAGGGTAGGGTTTGTGTAACTCAAAATTGTAGTTAACCTCATATTGCCATCTAGTGGTACAATGGTCAATTCCGAAATACTCCTCTTGGGAAGGAAGGTACTGTCACAAGATTTATATGCGATTGAAAAAAAGAATTAACCAAAATACAGTGCTAACAACAACACACGAGAAAATGGAGTCTAGCCTGCAGGACAACACATGCCCCAAATATTCGGTTATTTGTGAGTGCATGAACACAAGCCAATGGAACACTGAAGTAACAGGAAAAGTCACAGACATATCAGTGCTAGGGAGCAATATGCAAGACACAAACTAACAGCTTCTAGCTGATAAATAATAATGATAGCTGGAAAATAATAAACATCCTAGCAATTATGGTATGGTAATTGATGTAACATGGATCACCACCTCCACTGATCTTAACACAAAATGCACACTGCTCGTGATGGTTAGGAAGCTCCATCAGAAACATCTGTCTCTTAGCCTGAAACCCTGATGAATGGCTTAAGCAGGGAAAGCTTAAAAGCAACATAAATGTTCCTCAGATCCAGCTTAGATGTCTCACAGTTAGTCTGACTTTATCATCCTCCATTCCCTTGTCAGTCATCAAGGAAAAATAATTACTGCCACAGGCAATTTATCCTACCCTAAATCTGCAGCCAAGGTATGCCTGAGGATGTCTATTTGTCTTCAGTGACTATGAAAGGAGCCTAAGGAGATCAGCTTATATTAACACCAACCTCAGCTGATCTCACTGCAGGCAGCCATGAGCCAACTCAGGAAGATCTCAAGGGCAAAATTTGCTGACATAGAATTCTACAGTTGCCTAAATGTATAGCCTGAATTCACAAGCATTGAACTTTATACTTGATTCTCAATAGTTAAAGCTTCCCCCTCTGTTTTCTCATTAAAAAAAAAAAATGAAATACACTTTGTAACACAAGGGTGATGCCAAAACTTGAGGAAAGTCAAAAAACAATAAATTATTTACCTGTTAGGTAGTCACAGGGCATACAGGACATGCTATGGGGCTTCTTATGTAAACAACATTTGGTAGGTGTAAAAATAGACTCCTATTTTTGTATGCTGATGTACCTAAAAGTTTGGTCATCAGCAAGGAGGGCAAAATTTTGGTCACCTTGAATGTGTACACTTCAGATAAAATGAACTGAACCACTGATAGCTGGTCCTGAGTTCTCTTCGCTGACTAGAGAGAGAATGTTTGGTGAGTGCACCAGGTGCAGACACCTGGGCATGTTTGGCTCAGTGCCACCTGGACACCCCTAAGTGTCCTTTAGCCACCAGAAAAACTCAGTGAGAAGGCAAAACACAGAGGGAGCTTTTACCAAAAAGAAAACATGGTTAGTGATTATATAGGAAGATATGATGGTTGAAAGATCTCAGGTTAGGTCAGCAAGGAAGGGGAAAAATAATATGGTTTTGTTTAAATAATGGGAATGTGGAGAAGATGTAATTTTTAGACACTTTTGTTTTGTTTTAGGTTATGAGTCCATACATGTTTTACAACTTGAAATGTCAGCAAATAAGGCATGTGTAAATTGATTATTAGCCAGTATTTTCTTTTTCAAGTCTGTTTTCAATCAAAAGCTGTCAGACTAATTTTCAAACCATAATATGATCCTGAAATGTTTTTATCAGCACTGAAAGGAAGTGTGTGGGCAGAAAAGGTGTTCAGCATAGCACAAACTGCTTGGAATCTGACAGAACAAGAACTGTAAAGCCCCTTACACTCCCCACTTAGAAAGGTCACTAGGGAAGATAAATGTTTGCAATAGCTCATGCAGAAAGTCCTTCTCGACCAGTATCTTCTGCCCAACAATAGGAAAAAGAATGGATTTACAACAGAGTTAAGGGGGGAGTGGGAATATATCTCCCAGAGTACTCAGCCACCTTCCAGAGTTCTGCAGCTTAGGGCCTTCTTGAATCGTGGTTATTTGACAACCCCTTCTGGATTTCTCTTCCATGGAGCACAGGATGAAGAAGCATTGGCCTCCTGTTACAGTAGAATTTGTGATACACAGCTCCAATCACAAACAAAAATCCACCAACTTGTAAAACAACAGCCTACTGAAAAGAATGAGTGCTCTGTAATCATAAAACTTATAACATATCTATAACAGTGTGATGGATTCACACAGAATCAGTGCTTTGATTTTCCTCTATGATATTTTGGGAAACCTTTTCCTCAAAAAAAAAAAAAAAAAACCCTTATAAAATTTTTGGCTAATTTTATTTTATAGTATTTAACATTTTTCTGCATATTGAGAAAGACTTTATGTGAAATAGTCCTTCTTGATGTAGAATCATACACAAGACACAGGCGTCATCACTTGAAACACTTCACTCCTACCTCTGTGCTCAAGAGAAATAATTTTCCCTGAGAAAACCTTTCAAAAATATCTAGAAAATGCATAAGGAAATATTTTGTCTTAATGATTGTTCATGATGGCAAAAGCACAGCCTAGGGTGGAGAATAGAGGAAAGTATTAAGTCTCAGGATTTGGGTGTATGCTTTGAGGTTTTGGACTAGAAAAAGTCACTGGGCTAAGAATTAGAGGTAAGGCTGAGGGTTTTACAAGCTCTATGGGATTGTGTTTGCACCTAGTGTGTGGGCTGAGCAAAGAGCCCACCTCCACCTCTGTTCCTCACTCATCCCCATCTCTTCTCACTTCTCTGCTGGCTGTGATCCCTCCTGCCCAGCCTCCATCCCATGGACAGTCAGCTGCTTTTACAGAGGGCCCCTCACAGTAAACAACTGAAGTGCTTTCCCTCTAATGTGCATCTCCCTCTGCTATTCCATGACCTCCCTGCTCCCCTGACTCCATAAGGGGCTTTGGTAGGATATATGGATTTTGTGTTCATGATGGCTTGTAGGATTGACCTGTGTGGGAGGAGGTCATGGACTGTGCTGTGCCTGATACAGCCCGTGCCAGCTCCACAGGGAATGCAGTGTATGACAGGATCAGAGGAGATTCTGGAGCCTCTGCAAAGAGAGGCTAGCTAGGAAGAGCTGAGGCAAAGGGACAAGAAAAAAGGCAATCATGCCAGAGTAGAATACACAAGGGAAAATGACAGAGAAGAAGGGTGAAAAAGAAGGAAAAATGCCAAAAGTTGGCAGCCTGAGTGCTGGAGAAAAAAGAGCAGGCTGAGCAAGGGCTGTAGACAAATAGACTGGACAGGGAGAGAGAGGAGACTCAGGNATTCTGGAGCCTCTGCAAAGAGAGGCTAGCTAGGAAGAGCTGAGGCAAAGGGACAAGAAAAAAGGCAATCATGCCAGAGTAGAATACACAAGGGAAAATGACAGAGAAGAAGGGTGAAAAAGAAGGAAAAATGCCAAAATTTGGCAGCCTGAGTGCTGGAGAAAAAAGAGCAGGCTGAGGAAGGGTTGTAGACAAATAGACTGGACAGGGAGAGAGAGGAGACTCAGGAGGAGGTGTGACTCTAAAGGACAATGGTTGGTGGAGGAAACTATGTTGGACCAGTTAAGAAACAAGGAGCATGAAGATAAAAGGACCTGCTACACATCAACCCCAGTGTCCTGCATCACCCATTGCCTCATCAAAGGATCTGAGCACAACACACAGCAAATGGATTAGAGGTCTGAAAGTGGAGAGTAAAAATGCTCAGAGGGTAGCCAAGGCATTTTCCCTGCTTTTTGCGGTTTTTTTGTTTGTTTTTGAGTTTGGGAGTTTGGGGGGTTTGTTTTGGGGTTTTTTGTTTGATTTGGGTTTTTTTAGGGGGAGGGGGGCAGGGAAGGACAGTTAATACTAGGATCAGTAATAAAAAGTTTTGTCAATTTAGACTAATTCACATTTCCTGACATGAGCCTAGGATTTTTGTCCATTACAATCACCTCCCAGGCATTTACTCCATAACCTCACAAACCCTGCTCTCCTATTGGGCATAACACACATGAGCTACGATTAAGAACAGGCTCTTGGGCTTCAGGCTTAGAGTGAGGATCTGAAGACCTAGGGCTTCAGGCATCTCATCAGAGTTTCTGTTTAGGAACTTTCAGGTAAGGGCTGGGGTCTGAACTCACTTTTGTGGCTTAGAGATTTAGCCTTTGGTATTCAGGAAAGGCTTCAGGTGAATTTTTTAGCTTTTTTTTTTTGTTTATTATAAGTTAGAGAAACTTCCTTTTTCTGCAAGTCTTATTTTGCCTGTGTTATACAGAGCAATTGTTTAATTTTCTATTTGTGGTTTTGGTTCAATTCTATTTCATTTAATATGTTTATACTAGTTTGCTTTCCTGATTCTTTTGATGGTCTATTTATACTTTTCCTTGAAGTTCATGAATTGTTGAAAAGTTCTGCTATCTCAAAACTGAAAGCAGGAGCCAGGACATATTGCATGTGACGTTAATTAAAACCTAATACGGCAAAAGGAACCAGGGCCAGTGCCCACAAACTGCATTTCTTGCTTGCTGCCAGCAAAGGGAGCTGTTAAGCCCTTCAAACTGCTGCATCCCAATGATTAGTGGGAAACAGGAATCTGAACTTGAGTTTTATCCCTGCAATGAGTGTGTCCAATTAGCTTGTTTATCCGTAAAATATTTTTTCTTCATAATGATTTATTCCACAATTCTTCACATACATCACAGATAAAGGCTGAAGCTCCTTTCACAAGAAGACAAAACAGACTTGTGGAAATTTCCTGACTTTCAATCACATAGTAGCAACAACTGAATAAAAGAAAGGTGAAAAACCTTTAGGTGATACCACATTCTGATTAGGTGTCTGTCTTTATCCTTTTGTGGCACAATTGAGTTGTGACTAACAAATTTTTGTCCTTCAGTAATTGCATTTGCAGTGGCGAAATCCTTCTGCTTTCAAAAGATAACTACAATGCCCATACTTCAACACAGTTGTTGCATGAAGATTAGGGTTGATAAATCATTAATTTTCTTTTTTTGATCTTTCATAAACTCACTGTACACTTAATAAAGGATAAAAAGTTCCTTTTTAAGCCCTCAAAGAAAATCCAAAAGACAGGAAAATAGAAGAGGATGTCTATAAAAAGTAAAGGTGTTACTTCCCTATGTTCATTTGTGTCTTAAACTTGAGCTGCCCATCTTAACATTGCCAAGACTAAGGAAAAATAAGTTTTGCTATGTAATGCTGTCTTTTGGCCCATATTAATAGCATTACAGATAATCAATTCTTTATTCAGCATATGCTCTAAGTGTAATGGAGTATTTAAAAAATACACTGAAAATCTTTGTTCATTATGTAACTATGACAAAGGGACTACATTGGTATGACAGAATGACATTTGTATGACAGAAAAATGTGCAAAGAAATTTGGAATGACAAATCAACAGAAGTATATGTTATCAAATGGCAATGGAGCAGCAAGAGAAGAACCATTCAGACTGAAACACAGGCAAATTGCTTGTTAAGTACTTGTGGTGCAAGCTGGGTACAAGGGTCTGAATGGCAAAACTGTGGTTACTGCCACAGAGTTGTTTTGTGAAAACCTGTCAAAAAGACACAAGGACCCATAGAACTAAAATAATTCAGGCATGCTGATTTTTTGAGGGAGTACTCTTTTCCCAGCTGAAGCTATTAATTACAATTTGAACGGACTTAACATTCCACAATAAATTTGATTGAATAATTACCTACTCCTTCCATTAACAGCTCAGCTCCTGACTTTGCCCTCAGTCCCTGTTTTGAGCTCCCTCCAGCCCTCACTGGACTCACAGAGACAATCTACTTTGTTAAACTTTCATAAAAATTCATTTCCCTTTCTCATACCTCACTCCCATACCCACCAAATAAATAAATAAAATTAAATTAAATAAAAATAACTGTTTTGTGCTAGGAAGTTATTTTTGAATCTACTTAAGCCAGTCCTGGAGATGCCTGAAGAGATAGGACCATTGAACTTGGATGAGGGTGAGGAACAATTGGTGATACTGTACAATGTGGCTTCACTCTCAGTTTCTGGCCTAAGTGTGAAACAGATCATTGATAAGGAACTTGTTTCTACAGAAATCAAAATAGAATTTTTTCTTCTTAGACGTTGGATGTTATCTTAAAATAAAAATTGGAGGCCATACTGGGCACATTTGCAGTTATCACTACTGAAAGAGTGTGTGCAGGTACTAGACTGAATCTAGTTACTTAATTCAGAATTACCACATTCTTCTCCTTCAGTTCACTATAATACTGTCCTCTCTTCTTTTGGCTGCAGCAACCCAGGCTCTTGAGTTTTACATTGTTTGATTTTATATTTTTTAGGGTTGGACTTGATGATCTCAAGAGTCTTTTTCAACATGTGATCGTGTGGTACCATGGTTCTATGAATGCTGGTCTTAAAATGTCCTAATTTTTCCTTTTTTCTTACGTATGTATATTCCTGTATAACCTACCTGTGCATCTCAATATGCCTGAAACAATGTAAATGTGAAAACAGCATACAAGAATTTAGAAAGCCCATGGCTGAACAGTTGTGTCTTGTTTCAGTCAACTGCAATGAAGAGAAAAAACACTGCATGACAATACCTCAGTGAGTCCAGGCCACACTTCTTGAAAAAAACATCTCCTTTCTCATATCTCAAATGCCTCAAGAACACTTTTGTTTTCTCACCTTTCTCAGGTTGTTAGATATATATGCACCATTTCTATTTCTCATAATATTTCATCAAGAGAAAAAGCACAGTGTGACTCTGGGGCACCATAATCTGGAAAAAAACAGGAACCTGGACATCATGAAAACCGAAAATCACTGGTTGGCCGAAAAGTTTTCCAAAAACAAACATCCTTTCCATCATAGAAAGATCTCGGGGTTATTGGCCTCTGCTGATATGAAAATCTTTAAGAGGAAGAAAGAGCTCTTTTGAAGAGAGAGAAGTCTTTGAGAAAAGTCCTCCACCCTAAGTAAGCAGATATGGATTTTATCATGTTTCCAGAAAATCTCTGCTTTTATAAATTAGACAAGTAAAAATTACATTTACAAATATGTGGTTTCTGAGCTCCAGTGCAGAAGTAATATTAAGGTGCAAAACAGAACATAAAATATCTTGGATTATCAATTCTGAACATCATATATATTACTGAGAACAAGTGAATACATTTCATCTTCAGTGGAGATGCACTTCAAAAACATCTGCTAAAACTTTGGCCTCATTTAAATCAGCTGAAAAAATAATTGATTTTATTAGAAACTGAAATATATGCATAAAGGTGAAGGGAAATTTTTAGATTCTGTCTTTCCTCACATGAGGGAAAAAATAAAGGCAAAGGTAATGTACCACAAGGAAAAACCATAGGTTGTTACTTAACTGTGGCCAAGAATGTGGTACCTGTATTCTCACTATCCAAATTAAACAGACAGACATATTCTAGAGAATGGAGATCATCAATAATTATGCAAAAGTCACTTCTGTGTCTTGCTAGGCTATGGAAAATTCCATCCAGTGAGTTCATGGGAAAATTTGAAGCATTAAAAAGGATGATAAAAAATAGAGATGGGAACATCAAAGAGGAAGATATTCCTAGATAATCAAGCCTTTTCCTCTCCTACCATGGGAAGCATGACTTTTTATTTATTTTCTGTAAATGCAACACCTTCTATATTTAACCCATTCAGTTTGTCTAATTTTTTTTTTATTATTTCTTTCCAGGTTGAGAAAAATCTTCTAATTTCTAATACTAAATTACTCATAGCCAGTCTATATTTATTTATTGAACTTACATGCCAGGCATGTAAATATTTCTTCTCCTCACCTCACATTTTACTATCAGAAGTATTATCACTTCTCAGCTCTCATTTCATTAACAAGAAAGATCCATGTCTTGCTTGTCCCACTCTGCCAAGGAGCCTACACACTATATTTGCACTTCTTCTGGCTTGATTTAATTTTCCTTGAATATAGATGATCCAAATGAGGTGCAATATTTCAATCACTGATAAAATTTTAAAGCTGTGTTATCTCCTTTATGTCCTTCACTTGGGCACTGGAGCGCTTAATAGAGCTGTCAGGGTAATCCAGATTCCCCAAGACTGGAAGGGTGGTTCAGAAGGTTTACATAGGCATGTAGGCTCTATAAACAACTAGGAAAGAAGAATTCTTTTGAAAGCTGAATGCCTGTGTCTCTCCCTGTGAACAGCGTGCGAGCTTGGTCCACCAGGGATGTGAGCAGAGACCTCCTATGCAATAAAACCCCACAGACTCTCTGAATGCTTGGTTTGCTTTTTATAAGCTATAAAACTTTCACCTTTGCTGATTTTTGTCTGTGAGAGGAACATGCATGGATTTTCCTGGAGTCCTGTGGTACTGTGTCCAGGTCTGGACTTCCAGTACAAGAGAGATACAGGCAAACTAAGGATCACCAAGGTGTTGAAGGGCCTGGACCAGCTCTTCTGTGAGGACAGGCTGAGAGAGCCAGGACTGTTCAGCCTGAGGAAGAGACATCTCTGGGGTGATTTCATCAATGTATATAAATACCTGCGGGGAAGGTTTTGTTTAGAAATGCATTATCTTTTGCACAAACTCTAGGAGTATCACAGTCTTCATATTTTGAAATGAGCACTCCTTTTTCAGTGCTACAAGACCTCACATAATAGAACTGGACCACAACTGATCCTCAGAGCAATACAGCTGAGTCTGCCAGAGCCAGATATCTTAAGGCTGTACTTTCATCCTAAATATAGGAAGAATGGGTATTTTAATTAAATCAAACCAACAATTTGAGGCACCAAAAAGCCATATATCTGAATTTTGCCTTCTTCTTTTGTCCTAGAGGTCTGAAAAGGAAAAAAAAAAAAAAAAAGCAAAACCAAACACAACACACCAAAAAATGCAAACAAACCAAGAATTATTCTTCAATGTGATATTAAGAATCAACTTCCTCGTATTTTTTCATCTCAATCAGCCTAGATTTGGAAGCAGAAAGATGGGAGAAACATTATGTTTCTTGGGCATTATGACTTAAAGTAACACCATTTGTTATTACATTCTTTCTCCACCTGGTTCCATTTGTTCCTCACTGGTATGTAGAGAAGGAGATGAGCAATGAACCCAGGTTTCTAAACCTAATATCAAAATTTGGTGGAGAAAATAATTATTTAACAAACAACAGTCGTAACAAAAGGAACAAATGAACATGGAACAACCAGGTTGTTCTGAAACTTAGGCAGGACTCTTTTCACCCCTCACATTTACAGAAACTAGAGAAATTATCCCTGGATTTAACATTGAGATAAATATGGCTGTCATCACACATTGCATATTTGCAGGTTGTTTATCATGGCTTTTACAACTGGAAATGAATTTCAGTACACTACAGAAGAAAGACAGAGAATATGCTTATCCTTTAAAAAAATTGTTATATTTAAGTTTCCAGGATTAAATAAAGCTGGATTTTAGTCTAAACTCTAAAGAGAACATTCTTATTTCAGTCAATCCAGTAGACTAGTTATATATGAGAAGTAATGTATACAGATATTTTGCTGTGAAAATGCTGCATTTACAACCAGTGTAGGTTTAATTAGCTGTTTTAGTCAGAACAGAAATATCTGGTTGCAATAACTCCCTGCTTGCTACCATGTTGGACCATACTGGTTTCCCAACAGGGAAGAAATGCAGAAATGAAGGAATAAGAGCAGCATGATCAAATAAATCACTCTCTAATCTCTCTAATTTGATGCATTAGATTTCTGCCACTAGATCTCATGTAAACCTAAACTATTTTCTTACCTCTAGACCCTGCTGTCTTCCTACTTAGAGTGTGGCAAGATTAATACCACCTGCAGATCTCCAGTGGATTACTTTAGCTCTGACTTTATGCTGCAAATAGCTGCCTTAAAATAAAGACTAAATAGCAAGTAGAGAGTCAGATGTCAGAATTTTAACATTATGGCTACCCAAACCACTATTTCAAAGGGGAGAATCATGGCAAGAATATTTTACATAGCAGTTGAAATGCTACACAACTCATTTACATCCTAAATTAAGCTACTAATGAACTTGCATCTCAAAATACTTGAAAAGGGGATTTTTATGCTATTCATATGATATTGCTCCAAGGAGAAAAATTTTTCTACCAACAATAAAAAATACAGTAATTCCAGTTAGAAATAAAAAAATAATTTTTAAATAACTTCCTGAGAGTCTTCACAAATGCTTTCGGTTTTAAAGTTAATGATTAGAGCAATTTTCTTTAATCAGAAAACAGAGTGAGGATGTACTTGGCTCAGAAAATCTATATACAATGTATCCAACCACATTAAAAATCTGTGGATCAAGTTTAGAATGGTATTGGCAATAGGATTTTTTTTTTAACTGTATTAGGATAGAGCCACTCAAAAATTGCATGATTTTGGTGATTTATTTTTTCCCCATTTCTGACTAAGAAATCCAATTAAGTTTAATTGCTTCTTTCTTGTACTATGTCAGTTTATATTTGATTTCCCAGCCTGAGAAAGTTTTGGCTGTGGTTCGTGGTCCAGGAAACTCCAACAAAAGATTATAGAAAATGGGCCAATGCCATCACGTAGAATATAAAATATGGAACACTTCAAAAAATCCACTTGAGATACAATGGATGACTCAGGTTTAGGATAAGTGGTAGCAGAGATAAGAATAGTAATGGATGGTAGCACATTGTTCAGAATAATCACTCGAGTAGTTACGGGAAGAGTCTTCCCAAAATACAAAGCACAAGGGCCAGGCTACTTCACGCTCTTATCAGCTCAAACTCAGACCTAACTCCCAGGTTGTACGTTTGTGTTAGCTCTCAACATCACCATCACTATTGATATAACCCCTAAATTATAACAAGTTCAGTACAGAGCATCCTGGCTGTGACGCAGACTTTGTGCAGGACCCTGGGCATGCTGCCCAAAAGTCTGCTCTCAGGTTCCTGACTAACAAAATGGAGACTGTCATCTCTGTGACAAGAAGCTGTGCTGAGGATAAGCATGTGGCTCTCTGAAGAACATTTATACTGTTTGGTGCTCAAGGCATGACCAAGAAAATTCAGTCAGTCATTCCCAATTTTAGCTTCATCCAGTATAAAAAACAATGGAGCTGGGCTGTGGAGTACCAGTCAGAGAAGAGTGCCAGGAGCATCCTGCACAGCTGATGGGGAGAACAAACAATACCTAAACACCCAGTCAAGAGTTTGCCTTGCTGGTAAGAAAATCTGAGTAAGTGCCTATTCTCTTGGGCTGAGCTGCATAAAACACTGTTGGGTCCCCCAGCTGTTTCTGTCAGCCAAAAATGCTTTCCAGAGCATAGGCACATAGTGAACAGGATATATAATTTGAAAGTACTCCTACTGGTTCCAGTAGCACCCACATTTGTACAACAGTGCCCAACTGGAAGACAGCTTTAGGAAGACTATGGCCTGAAATAGCTTAGACTAAAAAAAAAATCTATCCCAACTGACAGTGGCCAATGTAAATTCTTCCCTGGGTACAAAAATTTTTGACTCATCATGTTTGAGCCAGAGATGTTGTCCCTAAAGTATTTTTCTTTAGCCACTCAGACAACCCCTTTTCCAACCTTTCCAAACTTTCAGCATCTACAGCAGCCTCATGAAAGGATCGTGAAGAGCACCGTCAGAAGAAACTGCTCCTGTTTTCCTGGTTTGAATCAGTGCCTTGCTGGTTTCAATAAATGCTGTCTATTTTGTAGGCACAGTATAAGGGACACAAACAGCACTAGAACCAGGGAAGAAGTGCTCATGTTGGAAAAAAAGGAGATAAGACTAGGGGCCAGTTTTAATCTGTATTAATATCAAAAGTTTTGAGGGCATTAAGAAAACAGTGGAGATTACAGCAGCCTTGCTGTGGCACAGGCAATTAATTATGTCTGCCATAAAAAAGATGGGCATAGAATAATAAATTAATACTCTCTCATTAATAAAATCTATGTTGTAAAAAAGACAAAAACCAATACCAGGAGATAATCACTGTTTTGTATTTGCAATATTTAAAAGCACTGAAACAACAGCATCTGTGAGTTTACACAGTGCAAGTAGATGCAGCTCCAAATAAAGTCATCTCTGTGTAGTCCCTCAAAATAAAATATAAACCATCTCCAAGCAACTTAAGCTGACAGTACACACAATATGGAACACATTTTTTCTACATGTATTAATTTTAATATTTGCTTCATTTACCCTAAACACAGAAAGCTGATAACAGACCCAGTTACTGCTGAGCTGAAATATTTGTTTGATTATTTGAGATGCATGAAATAATAGAAGCATGGAAGAAACTGCACAGTTTTACTCAGTTGTTTCTCACATACATAATTGCCCAGAATTCAAATATAACCATTTTACTATCACAGCTAAAAAAACAATGAGTGAATGCATTTATTTTGAAAAACAAATTAAATAAAAAGTCATCTCTATTACTTCTTTAGAAAGTTTTCATTCTCACTGTTACAAGAAAGGTGATAGAAAAAGAGGATCCAGTACTCCAGTGCTAATATCAAATTAACAACACAATATCTGTGCTCATTTTTCAAACTTTTTAGGAATTCTCAACAATGAATAGTAAGTACATGGAATATATGCTTTGACCACACAAAGCAAAATATAAAAAGTTTCTAGTTTGGGCAAGTCAGTTATTAGATGATGGCTACAGGCAACTCCAGCTAAATTTAACCTAGGAAAAGATACATAGATAAAATATCTCTCTGGGGCTCTTTCAGTGTGACTGCAAGGAAAGGAAAACAGTTTCGTTTTTAAAGAAATAAAAGATTAACCAGAAAATAGATAATATTATGCTATGGCCATTTTTACTCTGTTGATACTGATTGCAATAGCTACAGAAGTTTACCTCAATATGAGAAGTAAAGCAGAATACAGGAAATAAATGAAGTTTCTTGCTGGTTTTTTTCCTTTTTTTTAACTTCATAAGAGAATGGAAGATTAATCCAAATTGTGGAACATTTTATGTCCTTTAAGCTTAAAAAAAAAGATTTTCTAAGGGTACAGAACACTGTGTGTATACATATTATGCATTTATCTTTGTGCTGCTTGTAAATACTGTTTTAAGGCTGCATTAATATATTATATTGAAAATGCCATCTGCATGCACAAGTTTCCTATTAACATGGTATTTCTGCATATGTTATTTCTGAAAATGGAGATGCTTTCACCAGACTGGGTATAGGATTGATTTGCACATATCATCTGAGATCCTACATGGCCCTCAGCTGCCTCTGCAGAAAAGCATGAGTTCCCATAAGCTTCACATCAGATCTGCCCACCCTGTGGCAAAATTCCTAGCACCTCTGGAGATTTCAAGAGACACTTGATGACTGTGTTTTGGCAGGCAAACCAAGCTGTAAGTGTTAACAGTCTATGTCTTAGGCTAAGCTTCCCTCAGCTGTGGCCCATGGAAACAATCCAGTGGGCAGCAACACTGACTTTGTATAGCTCAAGAAAAAGCTTGAGGATTTATTTTACTGCTCATAAGGCTCCAAGACCAGCTCAAATTTAGAATATAACTTCCTTGAACCAAAGTTAGGACAGACACTCAAATCTCCTCCATTACCTTAATATTACAGCCTCGCTCTTCTCATGTGAATATAAACAATGATCTGCTTATGCTCTGATAAACAAGTGCTTCCTTTGCAACTTACAACCTCACACAGCAAGCAAGAGAAAAACTTAAAAAGCTCCAAAAAGTTCTGTTCCCCATTCTTCCCTTCTGATTGATCGTGGCACACACAGGAACTCAAAGGGACATTGAAATCAGGACCATTTTTGGAGTTTCCAGAACAATTAATAAAATAAAGCAGTCACCAAGGGATAGTTGCCACGATTTGACTGCCAGAAGGTGTAGCCAGAGTACCTTTGGTTGAGATGGATAGTAAAGAACAATTCTTTATAACGAATTTCATTGAAAAATGAAAATGTGATGGAGATTGTTAACCCTTTCAGAGTAAAAATATCAGTACGCATTTATCTTCTTGTGATATTCCAACAAGTATAAAAATGGATTGTATTTTGTTAAGCCACAGATTAAACAGCAACCAAACAGTACCATAGGACCAAATTTATTGCTTCACTTGGTAAAACAGCATAAAACTAAGTAGTACAAGGATATCTCACAACAATAATTCCCCCATTTATCAAAGAATAAAACAGACAAATTCTGTCAGAAAAGAAAGTAAAAAGGTGTTGAAATAAGTACTTTGAAGAGAAAAAGAACTCTTGCTGTGGGCTGTGCAATTAATTTTGGTCAGTAAACTGTGCAAAACTCTGTTCTCCTATCCAATTTACCATTGTTCAGTTGTCAGACTAGATCAATTCTAATTAGAATTCGCTACTTTTTCTGAAGTTGTTTGGGATTTGTCATACTAAAAATATTCTAGGAAGTAAAAGTTTTGTTCAGGCAGAAATCAGCAGAGAAAAGTTGCTCTGCTGTATTTCCAGACTTGAAGATGCATTCTTACAAAACAAAGCCATGTCAACTCTTTGTTATTCTTCTTCCACTTAACCCCTCTTCGCCTGAAAGTTATGGTAAGTTGATAAGTGTTTTGTCTTAGAGAATCATCAAAAAAACTTTCTTTAAACTTGTCTTTTTGTAATCGAAACTATTTAATTTGCATTAATTTTCAAATTGACATGGTCATAAGTAGTCATAAGTACCACAATTAATTTAGTCTATTTTTTTGTGCTGCTTAAATAATATTTTGTTTACATTTACATTATGTATTATTGACAATATCATTAGTGTCTTTGGCAGTTTCCTATCAAAATGGTTAGCCTCAGAACAACCCAGCATCCCAAAGATCCCATTAGAACATCTCCTTCACCCAAAAGTAAAAATATTTTTAATAAAAAAAATTTAATGAATTAAATGCCTTTCACTCTGCCAAAGTTAATTTCTTTCTAATTTCCCATTTCTATTACAGCAATTAGCAAACTTTCAAATCAGTCAAGCTTCTAGAATATAATTGTTTTCTAATTAGGCTACTGGAATTACTTATGAGCAGTCAGGGCACAGCAGTGCATATAGTACATTTCCCCAATTCCTACACTAAAACTCATGATCTATCCATGCACAAATAATACTTACAAGTTGCACATTCCCTAGAAATGCTCTAACATAATTGTCACCACCTCTGAAGTTGTGGTTCTGCACAGCTTGAAAGTTTTCTATGTCTGTTCATCTTCAGTGCTTAGAGTAAATGAGCTGTGGGTTCTGTTGTGACTACCCATGTTCAATCACTTGGCAGGTTGGTATATCAGAAATCTGATGGAGCAAATTCCAACAAATTTCTTCTGTTTGCTTTTTAGCCCTGAATATAAACACTGATAAAACAATGTTAGATTTCCAAAGACAGCTTGGTATCTCTTATCCTCTGCTAATTCCTCAGGAGGGCCTTATAAGTCAAGATAAAGCAGTAATAAACTTGTTTCATGGAAGGTGTCCCTATCACATCTTCATGATTTTACTGAATTTCAAACAAGCCACACCCCACCCCCCCCAAAACACATTAAAGTAAAAACAAAACCCCACAAAATAAGTGAACAAGGCAGAATGGGACTTCTCTGTTGGAATATTTTGTGGGTAGGAAAGGCTTTTTCTTTGGATGATAGATTTTATCTCACTTCTTATCTTGTCCAGCGATTGCAAAATAGGAAATACTGCTAAGGCACAAGCATTACTTATCACCTTAATTCATTCACTTTCTTAAAATACACATGTACCAGCAACTAGAATTATGTATGTCAGTTGACTCCATTGATAGATCTGAGGTCTGCAGATAAATAAAATCCTGAGTAATGCTGGTGAGGACTTAAAATAAAAATCTCATGAGAATTGGTGGATTACTTTTCTCATATCTGTCCAGGAGATATGTTTTTATCTCCATATGATAATTTTTCTGTATCCTTGCCATATTTTGCATTCCTTTGCAATACTCATAAATTCAGATGCAGAAAGAATTCAGCTGAAGGATTACCTCATGATCCTCTCCTACAAATGCAGGTCTTTCACCTTCATAAACAAATAACTGCATCCAAAATATATGTGTAGCCATCTAGTTGACTTATTTAGAAATTTGCAATTCTGCTCCTCATTCATAGCATCAGTGTGGATCAGAAGTGCTATTTCAAAGGAAAGCCCATCAAGTGCTTTCTCAAAGGCTTGTTTTTTTTTTAATGTAGTTAGTTCAAGTTTAGCTTTACTGTCAAATGTAGACAGGATTGAATCAGGTATAATTGTAGAAGGAGTTCAGAACAAAAATTTAAATTGTATTGACATGCTTTCCTAAATTCTAGGGATTACAGCTTCCTTCTTAGGCTTACAGCTACAGCTTCCTAAGATCTAAGAAACAGAGACTTAGCAAAGGTTAACAGATGAACACAAACAGCAAATGCTATACACAACCACAGTTGTAAGAGACAGTAAACAAGCATACTGCAATTTTAATTAGCGTGTGATAAACTCTAGTTTACCATATGATGAACTCTTACTTAGATCTGAGGTCCTAAAATAACCACAAATTTAAAAAACAAATCAAACCAAATCAAATTACCCTACAGAAAGAGAACAATGACCAAAAATAAAAGGAGTATGGACTCTGGTAGGCAAGAGCTAAATTTCTGTGCTGGAGGGTCCTTTAAGGACAGACACATCCTTTATTACATCTGAAATTCCATGATTTAGTTAGAAAAATGGATAATACACATTGTCAAATTCCCTAAATAACTTAAAGTTTGTTGTAAATTCACCCTCTTGGGTGTCCACCATGTAGGTTACTAAAAGCTGTTTTACACATTGTTGGCGTACTAGGTGTGCCTTAAGTGCAGTATAATTGGGAAGCATTACTGAACTCTGCAGTAACCTCAGCTTCAAGCAACCAGAGGATGTTTCACCATGTCATCCTCTTAATGGCAAAATTAGGCACACAAAAACAATCAGTCACTGAAAAGAGATAAATGAAAGGTTGCCCATTCCTCTTCAGTAAAAGAAAATGACAGATAAAAAGGGAAATAAAAAGAAAATTGCAGGGAAACACACATACACCCCACCCCTAAAAATGGGGGCAGTTTGTTGGTTTTCATTTGGTTTTTATTCAGGAAAAACCCATCATAATTGCAAATTTAGGAGTTCTTACAGAAAAAAAAAAAAAAAGCTAGCTTTGTACATCCACTCAAAATCACTGTCATTAATCAAATTTTTAAAAAATCCTAATACACATTTTAGTTGTGTATCTATTTGTTTAAATAATGGATATGTACAACTTGAGTCACTTTCAGTCTTGTTTTTGAAGGCTTGAGTATAAAAAATTGTTTTGCAAAGCAGAGACCAAGATCTTTCTTTCATTACCCAAATTAAGTCATTCTCAGTGCTCCAAACTCTACACCAGGAGTTAAGTGTGTTATTCTGAAAGCAATAGAATAGCACAGGCTGCCCCTTCACTGCTCTCGAGTGTCCTGCAGAGTGTCTCTATGGATGGGCTTTGAGAAGTGAAGCGTGCTGTCTCAGGCCTGCATTAGGAAAGACATGATGCACAAATCATCATTTAAGTAACCTGCAATTTTATTAACCCTCTTGGAAACACTGGACAGCACATGAGACAAAATTTATCACTACTCTTACTCACCCTTGCTCCTCTAAAAAATCCCTCTCCCACTCTGATCCCAGGCTGTTCCTGGCACCCGGTCATCCTTTTCCCCGTCATGGTCAAGTGAAGTCCTGTGAGAGATTTTTGTCATCACAGCACTGGTAGAAAAGTTCAGTGTTCTGTAATGGGGATTAATAGCTGATGTCTTCTGCCTGCTTTTCTTTAATCCCTTCTCAATTCCAAATTGATGTACAATGAAATTCTATGAATTTGACTACACTATTTTTGAATTTTAAATTGTCAGAACATTAAACTAGACTCTCTCTCTCCAAAATGGACATTCAGCTGAGAAGAGAAAATATCCTTTCTGCCTCAGATAATCTGTCACAAATGCAAAACCTCATTTTGGCCTCAGAGAAAAAGTGACAGACAAAACCTGAGCAAATTCAGTCTCTTTAGGCAAGATATCAAGGAGGCTGAAAACTGTTGATCAGGGCCCACAGTCATGGTCCCTAAATATAACCTCTCCTCAATGATCTTTCCTGCCTTTACCTCCTCCTACCAACTCAGTTTATCTCTGGCCTACATTACCCAAATTCCCACTTTCCCCCAGACATCCTCATCACTTAAAGGAGGACAGACTTAAAGAAACTACCTTTGTTTTCTTTGTCAGACCTGGTGTAGAAGTAGACTAACACAACTGAAATATCCTCATTTTTCTTCTGCTCTGCTCCTTGTGACTCTTGCATCTCATCGATTCCCCATTCTCATGCTCAGAATTCTGCCCAAGATTTACTATTGTTCTTAATTATTAAATGTTATGTATGTAAGGTCCCATGAAAGTGTCTGCAAATAAAGCAAGCTACAACAAACAATGTGTTCAGTTTTTCAAGAAAATGTGGTAGAAAAAAAGAAATGCAACCCCTATTACATTTTAAGTAAGAGCTCTTTAAAAAACAATTGGCATTTTAATTGAGCTGCTTATGTTCTGCATTTTGTTATGTAATGTAGGAATTGGATTTCATTTCTCCTAAAGATAGTATATCTTTCAGAATTTCAACATTAGTTTATGCTGAAAGATAACATAGCAGTAAGAATCTCCAACTAAAATTAAGCATGTCCCTGTGGTTGTTGAACTGTATTTTCCAGCATTTACAAAAGCACATTGCTTTTTAAACCAGGGGTCTGACATATCTTAAATTCCAATGCTGTTTATGAACTGATGATTTCAATTAACACATATTGCCAAGCATTCATTTTCCAGAAGCCTGGGATGCTCAAAATGGAATCAAATTCCAGTTTTAATCAGACTTGCCTGTCTGATAAAAATTAACCCCTTAAACTGGAGAACTTTAACAGGGGGTGAATGTACACAAGCCAGATGGTGAGGGGGCAAGAAAAAAATCACATCTTGATTTCAGAAATAGAAGGTTGTTCTGTTTACATGTACATGCTCAAAAACTTGTGTTTAATTTAATTAGTGTGTGGCCACCACACGTTATTTGTTTGCTATATAATAGTTCTTGGCATGACAGTTTAGATTTCTCAACTAGTTTTGTGTTTAAATTTTGGTTTACAAGGACAAAATGTATGCTTTCTTTTTTTCTTGTTGGATTCTAATTTTCATACCTCAAATTCTATATTTAGGCAATGAGTAAAAATGCAAATAAAAGTTCAGCCAAGATTGTTAGAAGTCAGAACCAAGTTCTTATGGCCTTGACCTAAGACATGAGCAACATTTGAAATCTGGCCTGCCTTATTCCAGCTAATGAAAGGTCAGCCACTAAAGCTGATCCATTAGTCATTATAACAGATGCCCTTCAGACTCAATAGTTAATAAAAAGTCTGTCATAGCACCAGCCCTTGATAAAATATCATTCTTCCTGTGCAGATGTTTGCAAGGACATCCGCTGAGTATTATGGTATTAATTCTGGTGGAATACACTTGCTGTTGTGCATTTTGCAGAGGAAGAGGACAAGGGTGCTTTATAATTCATACATAAATAAGAAGTGAGAAACGTTCTGTTTTGAAACTAAGCTAGATGAGATGCTTCCTTTTGAATATAAATAGGAACTCAGTGGACTAATGGTTATTTAAATCACTTTGATTCTCTTTGAGAAGTCTTATGCTAATAAAATGTCTTCTCTTTGCATCATCAACATACCAAAGCAAGATCCTCATAAATTTGCACATCTCTTCCATACTCACAAACTCAAATTCATTTCCATTTCCTCCAGCCTTGTTTCCCTAAACTCCCCAAGTGATACCACCTAATTTGCCTGTCATTGCTTTGTCTGTCTCTTTTGTAGGTGATTGAATAGTCAGTTCCTGTAAGGTTCACCTATTAAAGGTATTCCCTATTTGGGGGGATTGTTTTCCCTTGCTTTTCACACTGAAGGACTCAGTGGCTCCAAGCTTCTCATGCCATTAACTACTATTTACTCCTCTCTTTTCTTGCTGCCACTTGAAGTCCACAGAAATTATTCCCTTAATTAAAGACCCTCAGCTTCTTCTTATCAGTTAACCCAAACAATTCAAAGTGGTCCACTGAGGTTGTTTTGCATAACAGTACCAATACATCTTTGCTAATTTAGGAAGCTAAGCAGGTAGTGTTTAGAGCTTTTATTGTCCAAATCCATCAGGAAAACAATGATCCTAGGACCACACTCCAAGAGAACTCTAGTTTGCTTAGCATCTTCTGAGAACCAGATTCTTTACGAGACCACAAGGAGTGGTATATTAAAAGCTTGCTGAGATCTAGAAACCATCAGAATTCTTTAAAAAAGCATTCTTGTCAGAATGAAACAGAAGTTTTAGCCTTTAAAATTGCAAAAATATTCCACTTGAATGAAGTAAAAATGTTTTAATGGCATGGTTTCCACTTATTATATTAACTGTATTATTCCACTAGAAATACAACATCATTGACTTTGGAGGCTGATTTGGAGCAGGGTGAGGACCTTCCTTCCTTCCTTCCTTCCTTCCTGCCTGCCTGCCTGCCTGCCTGCCTGCCTGCCTGATTTCCTCAAAAACTCAGCTATTTTTTCTACCATCAGCTCTACAGTTGTCTGCTTTAAAGCCCACCTCCCAGGTACACCCAAAATTGCCTCACTCCAAGGTAACATTACACTACACTTGTGGTAACTGGTCCATTACAGATAGAAGTTCCTGGAAGGTGAGACACCAAACCAGAGGATGCTGACGTTCCCCATGCTTTCTCAGCACCTCCCTTCATTTCCTCAGGACACTAAGGTGCCCTCCAGCTCTCAGGGACAGGGTTGCACATACTTGGCTGCAGGTGCCAGAGGTGTAGTAGGATAGCAGGCAACCTGGAGGATCTAGCAATATATTTGTGTGGTTACATTACCAGCATAATCAAAGCACCTAAAATATTCATTTCCTCTCAGGCCACTCACTGCCAGGATGAAGACATTCATACATGATTTGTAGCTGAGGATCTTCTAAAACAGATAGCCAAGAACGAAAGAGCAGTGAAATAGCAAAAGTGACAGAATAAACACCAGCCAATGGAGCAAGGAAGCTGATGGGTCTGAAAGATTTAGGAAGGAATCAAACTGCATTAAACGCTGATTCACTTCTGTGCCACCCCCAACAGATGCATTACTTACAACAGTAGCATAAAACATCTGCTCATTGCTTTATTCACAACTGGGGCCACTAAAACAGAATGCTCCCAGAGCACAAGATCCGTACATCTGCCTGGTTGCTTTTTTGAGACACATTAATACAAAGATGGAGTTCCAAGGCTGAAGTCAGAGACAATCTCAGGAAATTATTTGACTTAAACACCAGGTTGCCATTAATTCACAAGAAATGAGGCCTATTAAACTACATTCAGACCCAAATGGATAGAACTGATGCTTAATGTTTCATCAAAGCAGCAAAGTATAAATCTAAAATAGATTCTATTATTTACAATAGAAAATATTATTTATGTTAATTTTTTTTTTTATCATTTTCCATAAGCAAAAATTATTCTTTTTATTTTGAATATGCACAGAAAGGACGATTCCTGCTTTTTTACAGTTGTATAGCTGCAACACAAAACACAATGCCTCAAAATTATGCAAATCTGCAACTCAGGAGAACTTCTATCTGCAATAGCAATTACTTGCAGACTTTGAACTAGAAGAGTTAGTTAATCAAGGGCAGAGGAGTCAGATCTTATGAATGGAAATTAAGAGGTGCTTTAAAATGGCATAGCAGTATTGCTTTAATGAGACTTGGACAGGTGTGCCTGAAAGGTTCTTTTATTTTGTTAAGACTTGCATGTCTTACCCTGCTAAGAATAATATTTTTCAAAGGTTCAGCCCAAACTGCTAAATCTTGAGAGTTCCATACTCTAGACTTCCAGGAATTAATTTGCTAGCCTTAAATCTGCAACCTGTCATGAAAGAAAAACAAACAAACAAACAACCCACACACAAAAAGAAAAAAACAAAACCAAAAACAAAACAGAAAAAAAACCCCAAAAAACTCCACGCCAACCTTGGAAAAAAAATAAGACCTACTACAGGACAAAAAAAATTAGAGAGCAGATATTCACATGTATTCACATGCTAGAGGAAATGTTAAACATGAAATGGAACGACTGAACACAGAGCTTCCAGAAAAAATTAGCTGGCAAGAAATTTTAAACAGTACATACTACAAAGTAATCTTTAAGAAGTGTTTCCCCAGAACACTGAGAACCTCAAAGTTTTTGGTTTTATTTTTTTCTTATTAATATATTTGTATGATGATAGAAAGTTTATTTTTAAACACGTGGAATATAACTGGGAACAGTTTTATAAGGGGCGTTTGGATCACCCTGCAGCACAACAGACCTTCTCAACCCCCAGACCCGTAAGCAATGCCAGATTCAGAAGTTTTGACTTAAGATCGTTTTTCTCACATGATCATATGGTGACCTAGACAAAAAAACTGAGGATGAGGGCGAGAGGGGGGAATTTAAAAAGCCCAAACAACTGTTTTTATGCAGGTATGCAAGATTGTTTTTGCAGGCTTTCCTCTGTCCAGCTGAACATCTGCGTCCCAGCACAGGGGCTGCCTGTGCTAATGCAGTGGCGTTGCTGCTGAATGCCGAAGTGTTGACTCAGAGAGAAGAGTACAAACCTTTCTGGAAGCTGTGTACCACTCTCTTTTGGATGCAGATATGTCGCAGTAAGAGGTTAAAGGAGGGTCATCTCCTTTTGCTTGTCTTAGTGAATGCTATCACCTCTTCCAATCTGCCATTTAAACTATGTGTTTGAGCTCTCCCTGGTCCATTTAAATCAAAATGCATTAGATTCTTGTTCTAGCAGTGGGACTCTTTGGAAAAAAAACTTCGGAATTTCTAACAAATTCAAATTAGATGGCAGATCCAAAGGGGTAGAAATCTCAGGAGAAATGGCAACGGATTTTTGGCACTATGCTGCAAATCTCTTTAGTCAGCATCTCTGCAGGACAAAGAGTCCTCCTCTGTACACATTTATATGTACTCATCTCTAATTATACGTATACATTTCTAATGATACTGTTCAGGACGGTAAAGTTAGACAAGAGACATAAAAATGACACTGAAGAAGTCTGTCTTTTCATTTTTTTTCCATCTCTCCCTCACTA
Source organism: Polioptila caerulea (assembly GCA_013397295.1). NCBI lineage: Eukaryota > Metazoa > Chordata > Aves > Passeriformes > Certhiidae > Polioptila > Polioptila caerulea. The sequence continues at coordinate 350,151 of VYXF01006937.1, forward strand.
TCCCTGAAATTATACCCTTGCTCCCTGTCCCATCTCTGTGGTCTGATACCTAAAGGGTTGATGGCAAAAATGCTTTTCTTTCATTTTGGTTGAGGTGGCTTCCTGCTAAGTCACTAACAGGAACCATGTCCCTGAGTTACAGTAATGATAATATATTAAATAGTGAACAGCAACACTCCAAGTCACTGGAACTGGATTGTTTATGCTGTCTACAGTAAATTATTTTAATGACTCCAGTACAGTTTTGGCCCAGTTTTACTATCTCTCTTCCAACAATTAGTAGGAACAGCTGCAAAACTATCATGGACCAGAAAATATTCCCCATAGGCAGCTTGTATATGGCCACCAACTGCTGGAAGCTTCAAAAATGTGATGGATGGGGAGGGTGCTGTTTGTTTCCAGCTGGTATCTGTACCAGAGTACAGTCCTGGGCACACATAGTTTGCTAGAAGACATGGAGCCCAGTGGACAGAGGCACTTGAGAGTTGGTGAAAGAGGAGGGAAGGAGTCAGCAGACAAGAATGAGAAGTAAGTGAAAAAGCTGTTGAAGAGGAAACAGGACAGTTCTTAGCAGCAGCAGTGTGCTGTTACACAGGCTCAGCCTGCCTCATACAACTGCAACCCCATAGATTTACAGTCTTGCTTCTCAGAGAACTATTGGTACCAGTTCCTGCTGACTGCAGCAAAGACACCAGTTAACTGCAGGGCAGCATGGAGGCAGTTACTGCGTGAAGGTGAAGAGGGGGAGAAGCTGCTTTTCTCTCCTTCCTTCTGAGGCTGTGGCATTGGTTATCACAAAATGATTCCTGGTTTGATATGCAAACTTTTGGTAAACGGCCATAAAAAGAGTTAATGTTTAATGCATTTCGGATACACCAGTTTTCCCTGAAACAGAGAATAAGCAGTCTGGATGTACTAGACAATTAAACCCCTCAGCCTCCCTGATGTATTAGTGGAATTGAATGGCTTGCAATTGCAGTTATAACTTGAGGAATTTGATGGTGAATCCTGTATGAATCCTAAGGCCTTTTTTTGCATCCATTCATTTTCAGAAGTAAAGGTGAAAAAATAAGGAAATTGTCATCTGTTAATTGGACCAGAGTCAAAAAATCAACAATGGTTTCTGGAAAAGGGTCTTTTTCCTACTTGTTGCTTTTTGTTTCAGTTATCTCACTGATACAATACATGATCTCTTTCATTGTCTATCTCTCTCTCTATCTCCAAAAAGGCTCCAGCCCAGATGGAGGTGAAAGGGCTTAAAATATAGGAGTCTGAAACAAGTACTGTCAGATCTATTATTTTATCCTTATCTTTGGACAGTAGATGATACAAGAAAAGATCATGTTCTGTCTTTTGGATATGATATATCTATCTCCATCATACTTATCCAGGTGCATCTTGATCCCCAAATTACAGCTGCACAAATGAATAAATAACATAGAGAGACCAATCCTGTGTTCTGATCTAAGAGGCATCAATTGACGCACTTCCCCTGCTTAGGAGCAGACCCTGGTAGAGCAGATTCATCTTGGAAAGTTGGCAAGATCTGCCTTGCTATGTGCAGAGCAGAGTGCAGCCTAGCAGATGCACAGTGGGGTGAAGTGCTTGAACTCATTTCCTGGCCCTCTTGTACTTGGCAGTGCAGAGGCAGTCAGAGCAAACATGACAGAACATCTGGAGTGAAAAGATGGGGTCAAGGAAACTTAACAGAGATGAGAACTTTCCATGGCAGTTTCTCAGATAATTGCTTGAGGAAACATTTTCCAAAGTTGCATTCTCTTCTCCAGGCTCTCAGTACTGCAGTTTTGTTTGATTATTAGGATTAGTTCAGGACTTCCTGACAGGGAAATTACCTTACAAGGACCTTGGCTTGAAAATCTGATTCTAGACTGGAAGTTTAAAATAAATCAGTTAAATAAATAGCAAGTATTTAAACTAGAACATTTGCAACAGTAATTCAATAAAACAACAATAACAAATCCTTCTAAAGGCCAGTTACTTGAATTGCTCCCTTCTAAGTGCTCTACACTCCATATGCTGCTGATAATTCTTAGATAAAATTTCACCTTAAGCTCCCCTTTATTGTTTTATAAAATAGTACATCTCTAATTGTTCTTAAGTTGTTCATATCTCACTCCTTCTCCACCTTTCTCACTTGAGATCTGTGATCATTTGAAGAAAGATAAAAATGAAACACAAAATAAGAGTCAACCATGCATTAACAAGTTTCACTATTATAAAGTTATTTTTGGTTATTTTTGGATAGTAACATCAAAGCTTGGATTGTTTATGTTATCCTCAAAAGTCATGCAGAGAAAAGAGATGCCCAGAGCTGATTTGTGCCAGTGACACAAAGGTGTTCTAAACCTGCCATGAGCAACTGCTCCAGTTAAAGGTCCATCTGCTTTGCATCAGTGAGATGGTGAGCAGCAGCTGGAGGATCTCAGTGGATGTCTCTCATTATCCATAATGGGCCTACGTCCTCTTTACACTGTTTTATTGTATGAAGTTCACTGGCACAATTCCCACCTGTCCTGGGCACCTTATCAGTGCTGTCAATATTATTCATTCTTTCCTGCTATCAATGTTGTCTTTATTTTCCTTGTACTTGCACCATCGTTGTTCTTTATCTCCCTTCTTCCACTCCCATCTTTCTCTTTTCTGGAATAGGTGTCAATTCTTTCCTCTTGTCTCCATCTGATTGCACAAGAACTCCAATATGGTAGCAACTTCCCATCCATTTGCTTTTATCCAATCGAGAAACCTGTGTTTTATATCACTTCTGCAGTGATTGTCTGTGACCTTTTCAAGGGTATGAAGTAAAGTCATCTAAAAAATCTGCATTTGACCTAGCTACACCAAACCTATGAAAGTTGTTGCCTCAAGCTTCGGAAGAAATTGGATTAGATCTGAAAGAGCCAAGCACTTTTCCACAGATTTCTATAAACATCAGTAAGCAGAATATATCATACTGTTATGTTATGAAGGACTCGTCCAAAGAGAATGTGATGGATGAAAAGCTTTGGTAAAAAAATTTAACAGGGAGTTAATAAAAACCAAAGAGAAAGAGAGAAGAAAAGAAAAATAGATATGGCTTTCTGGCCAGACATGAAGAGTCTGATCATAAACTTGACTACATCTCAGACATGAAACAAAAAATACCCTTTGTGAGCCCTGAGTGATTATTTCAAGTAGCCATGGGACTAACTGGGCTTTGGTCTGTCTGTGTGGTCAGTTGTGCATCTGGTTTACTCTTCTACAGCCTTAAAACTCACCCAGGGAGACATCCTGAGAAAATAGTCAACAGGAATAGCAGAATCAAGGAGAATCTAGTCCTTCATGACCAAATTGTATTTTGCTCTTTGATTTTGTCTTTTGTGGAATGAGAAGACTACACACTAGTTCCACCAGTAGATGAGTGTCATTAATATCAAAGTGAGCTAGAATAACTCAAAACAAGTGTGCAGGTGCCATGTACCTGTGAATTGCCAGATTTTGTGTCTTATTGCACTCAATTATGTTGTTAACATCACTTCCATGGATTAATTGGACACTTCTGTTCATGGTACTTTATTAAAGAATAATCCTTTGTTTGAATAGTACTTCTAGCAAGTCCCCAAATATTGACTTTCCTTACTTACATTTAAAGCCACCAGCTCTTTTTATATGATCATAACAAAATACAATTGATAGGATTTGTCTATAAAGAATGTTCAAAGTATCACAAGGAATTCAGATTTTACTAGGAAAAAAACCTGCAAACTGACTGAACCATCTCCATTTATGAAGTAGTCCCTTTTTTACAGTAGAATTCTTTTGCCCTCTTCTCAGCCCCTGACAATATACAATCTTGGGCTTCGATGAAAACAGAGAGAGAAGAAAAATATCAAGTGTTATTGATTCCTGAGGTCAGGTTTTAAAATCCCGACTTTCTAATCTCTTCTTAGCATACTGTCAGATCTTTAGCTTTACTTGAGACTACAGGCCTTTCCTCAGGGTTAGTAGAGAATCAAATTTTGTTTCCTAACTTTGTGCCAATGAGCAGGTAATAAACTGAGGATATTCTCTCTCCATAGATCTTTAATACACATTCAGAACTGATTAAGATTGGACTCATATCCAGCCTCTCACTCACCAGCATCGACAAGTCCTTCTTGGCAGGGCTGCTCTCCATCTGTTCATCCTCCAGCCTGTCTTGATAACAGGAGTTGCAACACCTTGCAGTTGTTCTTGTTAAGCCTCCTGAGATTCCCTTGCATGGGAACCTTCTCATTCTTCCCTTTCATCTTTGTTTAAGAAAAAGTTTAATCAATTCAAGATAGGGATTACACAGCGCAAGAGAATAATGGAATTTTCCAATATTACTCTTCCGTTAAAATGGTGAACTCTGTTATTGTGATTCTATAACTTTTAAAGGGATTTTAAGTGGAATTTAAGAATTAAGAGAGTTGATTCCTAGTTCCTTTTTCTGACAAGACTGATTTGAGTCAGGTTCCTTTCAACCAGCTCAAAATACCTCATAGTTAGACTGAACTCGTACAATTCATTAGAAAGAAACATCATGAGAGCAATTACTCATATTCTAAAATAAACATCTAAGATCAAGCAAATCACTTTAAAGGCACCTATTTCCCACATCTACTGAAAAAAAAACCCAACAAAAAAACCCCAAAAGTTCATGGTAACTAGTTCTCGGTTGAGCATCCCATGCCAATGAAACAAATTCCACAATTTCATTTTCATTCAACAATAGTTTTCATTAGTTTTCACTAAGAGCTGAATGAGGATTTTTCTGGATGCCTTACCAGGGGATTTCACATAAATCATACCTTTATTCTTCATCAAAGAATGCCAGAAGTTGTGGCTGATGTAAATGGTTTAGTGATATATCTAAGAGCAAGCCATTGATGGGGATCTGGATAGAACTTGTAGCCGAATAAGCTCGCAAAATTGCAGGTGCTAGTAATCCTGACAATTTACACTACTTTCAATGTTTATAGAGAATTTTCAAACCTTATGTGCCCCCAAGTTAAGTGTTATAAATGTATTATTGGGATTTTTTTTTTAACATTTAAGGATTCTAAGAATAGCAGCCGGTTTCCAAACAAGAAGCAGGACCATTCTCTTCTGGTACATTTGTTTCTGGCTGTTGTTACTCCTCCAATCATGTTTACATTTCAAATGACTGATCAGATATTAAGTGCAGGAAATAACTTTCCTTGTCTGACTGTGTCCTCTCTCCAAGACACGAACAGCAGCAGATTCCAGGACTTGGCTGCATTCACAAGCTGCGTGTCATTTCTAATTACCCTGCTCATCCAACTGGCAACTCAGGCAAAAACAACGTAAGAGAAGGGAAAGACAGGAAAAGTGCCTGACAGCCCTCAAAGCAAATAGTGTCTAGTTCCTTTCTTGTTTCAGACTTCCAGATGTGTTTTTCCTACAGTCCTTAAACAAGCAGGCAGTGCCTTGGTCTCCACTTCTTAGCAGAAGCAATTAATTGACCTTACTTGCTTCATATGTTGACAGTGTTACCACACAGACCAAAGTACTGGTCCTATACAGGAACCCAGGCTCTCTTCCCTCTGAAACAACTCAGGTTCCTCTGAAAGTCAAATGCTCCAGATACAGAGTATGTGAACAAGCTCACTGAGTATTGCCAAGCCTGTACAATAAAATCAGTGTTTTTAAAACATCTTTAAAAAGTGCCCTTTCATCAGTTAATTTTTCTGTTGTACCATACTTGGATGGGTTTCACCACGCTATGTACAATGTAAGCTCAGGGTCATATCTGCTTTCCTTTGGCATGGTGGTTCTAACTGGCACATGAATATGCCAAAGGAAATCTGTGTAGAGGGATTCAACTGATACTGCAAGAGTACTCCCATTTGTTAGACTGTTTTTGTTATGACCTAACATGGATGGCCCTAGAGAAACTGGTAGGCTTGATGATACCTATTCATAAGATGTATCTAAAACATTTAAAGAATAGTTGACCTTTTGTTTTGAAGGGCAAATGAATAAGTTTATGAAAGAATTGTCCTCAGTCTTTTCTCTCTCTTTCTCTTTTGTCTTCCTTTTCCTTATAAGCACAAACATAGGAAAGTAGATGCACAATTTTTCAACATGACCCAAGCTATAGATAGATATATCTACATAATACATATATATTGTAGCTTATACATATCACTGCATTCAGCAGGTACTCAGAAGGCCAGTAGTGGCTAGGTGGTTAGAAGTTCTTCCATAATTGTTGGGAACTTGCCCTTCCTTTTTTTTTCCTTTTCTCTTTTCATGGTTATTGATCTTTAAAGTCAGGCTTGATTAACATCAATATTTTGACACTGTCTACATTTTTTGAAAATGTGTAGAACTATTTATTTTCCACCTACATTTCTTACCCAGAATTCTGTCTCTACTATTTTTATATTATTTAGATACTTGTATATTAGTGGAAACATTTTTTCAATCAACTTATTCTTTTCCTAGCTCTACAGTTGTCTCTATATACAGTGAGGAGAGTTGCACACTCTAAAGAATTCTGAGTAATGATTTTGCTTTGGTACTTCTGCTACAGAGTCAACTTTACCAAGGGACAGACAGGAAGAAGAACAGTAGCAGCCTATGACAAAGGCACGACTTCTGCCATTGCTATTAAAGTATTATTATGAAGACTGAAGTTTAGAATGCACTGTAGAAATGCATAGTCATAGAACTGACATCCCCTGAAGAATCCGTAGTCCAAACACCTGATTTTTCAAAAATCAGTTAATTTAGTTTCTGATAAACTGCCAAATAGATTCTACTCCCCATCTTGAATCATTATCAAAGCAAGACTGAACCACTCAAGGGACAAAAAAGGCTAGAGTGAAAAGCATGCAGGAAATATGTCAATGTAGTGAAAAGAAGGCACTCAAAGAATAGAGAATTTATTTTTCAAACAAGTGGTTATCATTACATTATTTTCAATACAATTGCCAAGCTAATCTGGTTGCAGTACTGTGAAGATACATCAGTGGTACTGTTCACTTTTCAGAACTTCCCACACTTCCCACCAGTCTGCCATTCAAAACTCTCTATGCCAAAGTATGACACTCATTTTACTTACTACACAATTCCCACAAATTTGGAGCATCCTTCATCCTGTGACCCTAAAATGAATCAATTTCAAGTAACAAGTGCACTGCACTGTAGCCATAGGAAGAAAGATGGGCAAAGAATCTTAGTAATTTATTGAACAAACCTTATCTGAGCAACGATATACTAAATGGTTGTCAAATCCACCCTTAATAAACATTTGGATAACTAGGAAGTTACTATAAAATTCAAACAAGGTGTTTGATTACAAGTAGCAATACTGTTTTAGCTCTTACACTATCAAGCATTTCTAATGCTGCTGAGCCATTCAAAACTATATGCAGCAAAGGTTTCTCCAACTGGCTTTATAAATCTAATCTGCTCTTAAGCATCATAGGCAAAGTCTACATTGCACTTGCATTTCAAATTGTTTATATTTGATTGTATTCCATTATCTCTAAACGAGGTGAGTTACTCCAGGGTCATGATCTGTTTCTTGTTATTAGCTGGCATGTTCCACTGTGTATACAAGATAAAGCGTATTTGATATTCTTGTCTTTTTGTTTGAATTTACTGAGGTTGAAAGATAACCAAAAGTGATTTTTTGATTCCAAGGGCTATCATATCAAATACTTTGAGAAATTCTTAGGATTCTTTGATGTTTTCTTTATGTAGTATTCTCATCTCAAGAAGTACAGATTTTGGATGTCACATATGAGATTTCTGCTGAGTCAGTGTTTGACATTGAGAGTGCCTGCAGATAAAGGCTCTAAGAACAGATAAGCAAAACAAGAATTTTTTTCTACTGCAGAGAATCATCATCTCTTCTGTATCATCATTTTATCCTCACTGCAGAAGCAAAAGTTTTTACATAAGGGAATATGTCTGGCAGGAAACCAGCCTTTGCATCCCTTGTCACTCCAGACGTGCATCCCATCCCCTTCCACCATATTGCCCAAATGATTAAATAAGTATTTGGCAGCTGGTTTAGGAAGTTTGTCTGTTTGAAAGCTAACCCTGGGTCAAATCAGGGTGTCAAACTGTCACACAGTTGCTGGCATAGAAGAGCGACAATTTGTGGCTAGCATTAAGGGAAAGGCAGTGCTAGTCATCATAGCTGCAGTGGGGACATGTATTAACTTAGGCTAATTGCAAAATTACACCCTATAGTCAGCTGTTTGGAGGCAGTTGGAGACATAATCCATTTCCCATTAAAACACCCCAGCTGTAATACAATAGGAGATTTAAAGCCCCATTAAGCATGTAATTATTATGGTGCTGTTAGTTGTTGCTCTGATACTGGGTTTTTTGCTGACTAAAAACTACTGTCTGCAAGATTGCAGCAGGACCTACAACTGACCAAGCTAGACAGCACTTTGAGCTCATAGCATGGTGTCTTAAAAGTGTATGCTCAAAACCTCTCTGCATGTAGCCTTGAGAAAAGGGACTACAGCATTTCCCAGCTTTTAATCAGGAGCCATGCCCCAAATGGACTGCAGCCTCCATATTCCAGGTATCTTGCTGATTAGCATGACCCACAGATCTAACGTTTGGCTGGGTTGCATCACAAGATGATTTCCCAGAGAAGACAGCAATCTAAGCTATCATATTGGCAAATAATGAATATTGGAATGAAAAGCAAAACATACTCCACAAAATGGAATATTATTAAGTTAATTTCTTGTGTTTGGGATTTTGTATTGTGAAGTCCTTACAAGACATATGCCTGATGTGGCCCTCTCTAATAAATATATTTAGCATCGTAGAAAGAAATTATGATGCCTTCCCCAATTCTCCCAAAAGTCTAATGTTCACTAGGTATGTGTGAAGAATGTGATACGTGAAGAAATAAAAATTGAGCTTCCTGCCAGCTCTGATATCTCACATCTAATATCTCACACAGAAGATCTGACCCTGGTGTTGTCAGAGACCAAGAACTCAGGTTCATCTCTGTTGAACATATTCCACTTTGTAAAGACTGTCTCACTGGACTAGGCACTCCTAAATAGGCCCTTCCACTGCTAGCTGAGTTTCCCTTTCATTAGGTTCCAAAGTAGTTCTCAGTGTTTCTTTGGCCCAATGTGTGTTTAATACTGCCATGTGAAGAAAAACAGATCCAACAGAAGAGCTGAAGAAACCCTGTTCCTTCCCCACCCATCAGCACTCACAAGCCTTTTTTATTCCAAACTTTAGATATGCTGTATCCAGACTGACTCATGCAGAAGCTGTAAGGAACAACACTGCTAACAGTTCAGGTAAACACTACAATGAGTTGGTTGTTGACTGAAGAGAATGAAGACTGAATGCTTTTCCACAAACCAGTTTTGGAGCTAAGCATGATGCATAATATGAGCAACAAGTAGGAGAGGTCTACCCATCAAAGACAGCTGTAGGACATACTCTGGGTGTGCCCTGGGATGCCTAGCATTCCCAAGACAGCATTCCAGCAAGTTCAGAATGGCTATGTAACAGGAGAGTGAGGTAACTGCTGAGGTGTGGAAATTGAGAGTCTTGAACACAAAATAATTGCAGGACCTGAATCCTCTTGCACATCTGGGCTTTTGCATTTTAGTGCATTAGCCTACTAGGTACTAGAATTTGGGGCTTTTTTCATTCTAGTTGAAGTGGTTTTCATTTTAGGGATGCAGCTCACTATGTTCGTACCCTTCACTTCAGCATTTCACTGGAAGTTTTCTTTTTATTTCCATCTCACATCTGTTCAGAAATATCTATTACAGGAACTCAAGAGAAACAGACAAATCTGTTGAATTTTTAACCTTAGTTCCTTCTTGGCAAATTTCTTCCTCACTTCCTTGGGAAGCACAATATCCTCACAGATGAACTCCCTGTTCACAAAATTCACTTTAATAAATTATGGATCCTGATGACCTAATGGGTTATTTGGGAGACAGAGCAGACTTTACAAGATCTGTAATTTAAGGACTTACTTAAAAAAGCAACTGAGTCAGAGTGTATATAAAATCTATTGCATAGAGCTGGACATTCTTATCAGTTAAGAATGGAGTGTTATCTTCTGATATACCAGATATGTCTCTTTTCCTATGACCAAAAGTTTCTTTTGTCACCAGTGGAGGGAGAGGTGTATGTCAAATCACAGAACCACACAGCTAATCTCAGTCCCAGTTCTGCTTTCACTAATATCCATTTTACGTAGTTTAATTTCTCTAACTTCTATGTTAGTGATAGGATAAATGAGGATAGAATCAATTCCAATAAACAGATTTTGCTAAATCTGCAAGTAATAACATTTAGAGGGAGAAATTAGACAATTCTGCCTTATTTAGTTATAAGAAAATAAATCATTCCCACTACAGAAAGCATTATAGATGTTTTCTTTATTATTATTTTCTTCAAAAGAAAGTAAGCAGGTGTTGTAAAGACTTGAGTCTTCTGCCTACTGCAGGTCTTCATCTGATTAATGATTTCTTGCGGGACTTGCTACCCTTAGAATGAATTTATGTAACTTTTTTACACACAATTTCACACCAAAAAATGCACATATATTATACCCTAATAATCCCTATTTTTCAATTTAAGTAAAATATAAAGAGATTAAACATGGGAAGATGATGCTTCAAGTTTAGGACCATACATGGAAAGGAACAGGTGTAAATCCAAAATAGTCAGTGCAAGCTGCTCCAAGTCAGTGAATAGAAATAGACAGTTCCAGCATTCAACTCTTTTAACCTATTTTGACCTAAGTTAGAAGAAATAAACCCGAAACTAAGAGCTAAGGACATATTTAAAACTGGTTCAGAACTACAGGTCTTCATTCTGCATATGGAAGATTAAACTGCATTTCATTTTATTTCATATTGTATTCAGGATACAGGTCTAGATTAATGGAGATCTTTTAGAAGTACACCTAGCCAGAGCAATTTCACATTACAGAAAAGGGAATCTCTCCTTCATTTAGTTGCCTTGCTTTTCTACTTACACTTCTAGGTATAATGAAAGGGATAAACATTTTTCCTACTTCTTTCCCATTTCAACCTCATAATTAATGAAATTTAAAATTATACGATATTCCCCACACCATTTTTCTGCCTTTTCAGTACCGAGGCCCCTGGTTAAAATTGTCCCCACTTCCGAGAAGAGCAAACAACCATTTCAAAGCAAGCTGCCAACACATAAGTAACAGCTAATGCAAATGGATTTCATGAATCTTCTGATGCAGTGACAGATTCCAGTGTTCTACATTTTTATGAGGCAAAATATGACTAAAGGCTATAGAATTGACACAAAGAATTGTTGAAAGAGTTTTCATAGAAGGGTTTTGCCTTGAAAGACGACACAAGTTTTGATAAAGAAATAAAAATTGGAATTTCATTTCAATTTACTCAGCTAGTTTTGGCAAATGAATTATGAGAACAGCACTTCAGACAGATGTTCAGCAGAGGTTTCCAGCTGCTAGCAGAAATTATGTCAGAGCATTGCATAATCCCCTATGTTTGTAAATGACTGGAATAAACAGTCACATCAATAACTCAGTTATTAGTATCCAAATTCCTTCCAAAGCTTCTGTGTTATGAACTGAACATCACTGTGTATCTTAGAGCTCATCTCAGTGGCCTTAAAAGCCTGTGGGTTTTGGACTTCTGTTTTATTTAGAGTTGCTTGTCTTAGCAGAGTGTATAGTGTGAGACTGTACAGGTAGCAAATTAACCCTACAATTTTATCCGTCTATGATAAACCAAAATTATCTTTTCAAGGCCTGATCCTAAAATTCTCTCATCAGCCAAAGGCTAAGCTGCAGCATCAGACTTATAAATCTGCTTCTGCACAAAGTTTCCTGTTTCAGAAGCTGCTTCATAACGTTATTTCCTAAGAACAGAATGGGTAAGCCATGTAACTATGGCATGTTCTTCCATAGCCTCTGTCCTCCTTAAAATTTAAAGTTGGAAAGACAAATCATAGTCTGTGGACAGCATCCTCTTCACCTTATGTCTCTTCCACAACCCTTCAAGTTCTTTATTTCTCCACAGTTCTACAGTTCTTCTGCCATTGAATCTGTTACAAAGCATTTGCTTTATTTAATTTATAAAATAAATTTAATGTATTATTAAGGAAACGTGTTGCCCGGAAAGAGGAGCCGTTGTACGTGCACTTAATGGTTGATTTTGATGAAGCAAAAGTGGCAAAAGCACTCACTAGCCAGGTGGCCCAGTCACATTGCTGTGAGCCTGAGATTGTAAGGAATCAGAAGACAATACCCATTGCTCCAGCCAGAATTTTCATGCTGTGAAGGGAACTCATCTCTTTCAGATTATTTGAAACTCAATGGGAAGTTGCTGACTCTTCAGGCAGAGCACTTAGATCTCTCAAGACATGCAAAGACATTTTTGTTTACTGACCCTCCCTAATCTTCCCACATGGAAACTTATAGGACAAAAGGGCATTGTAAAGGCAAAGACCAGGAGACTGCATTAAGTCATGTATTTTTTTTCATTTGTAGCTCAGTAACCAGCCTTCATGTAGATGTTAAATCACTTTTGAGAAAGCACTGTTTCATCATGGGTTTAAAACACATCTACATTGAACTGCAAATCAGTTCTGAACAGTTTACTGTGGGGGAAACAGAAGGAAATATCAGTTTTCGAGTCTGGTAGCAAATAAGAAAAACAAAATTAGCAGAAGAAGGGACAAGGTGAGAAAAGTCTGTCTAATCAGATACTCAGAAATTATAATTTCATTATAACAGTGTTAATTCATTTTTATGTATTTGTATAGATATTGTAGTAATCACTAAGCTTGACTGATTTTTTCAGTGCAGAAGGCAACACTTTCTGAGAATTAAAAGAAAAGAGATAAAGGAACTGTCATTTATATTTATTCAAGCCCACTAAATAGAATATATTTTCCTGGCAATTAATGCTCACTAATCAAAGCTCAGATCAAAACTAAAAATAAAATAAAATGTTTATCATTTCTACAATGCTCTGATTAAATGACATTTCAACATATTCTTCAAATATTACCTAAGATGCTAAAATGCACCCCTGACTTTCTGTTGTATGGTTCACAACAATCTCAAGGACTTCTCTGCCTGCCAGGTCTGAGAGCAATTCTAAAAAGGATTGGTTCCTGTTAGATGTTTATCCATAGCATATCCATGAACTGAATTCATTGCAACAAAAGGGAAATGATAACCTATCATCATTCTTCCAGGCCATGATACTGGGCAGAGACCTCTCCCGTGACTTCTTGTCCTTAGTTCAGCTCACTGAATCAATCATTCTTTGAAGACAATGAGGGAGCTTTGCTGAGGAAGAAACCACAAACCTCAAACAAGCTGCTCATGGGTGGATCATGGGAAACAAGTTGTGAGGTTATATTTATCTCTACCTACATTAGAACTGTATTTTCTCTGTTGACAAGCTTTAAAAGTTTACAATACATATTGATAAGTATGGGTCAAATGTTAGATGATAAAGGAAACCTGGAGAAGAGAGAGGAAAGACTTGCTAAAATTGAAGGCTGCTAATATCCTTTCTTGATAAGGATTTCAAGCTATTTTGAGAATAGACTTTCTACTCCTTCAAAAATCAGCAGCACATGTCTTCAAGGGCAAAAGTAATTTTAAACTTATGCTTTACCTTGTATATAAAATCTTCTCTGAATTTCTCTTATGTGTACACAAATTAATATGAAATTAACTTTAAACTGATACTTCACCATGCACATCTTCTCTGAACTAATGAAATCACCCATTTTTGCTAGATGTTTTCAAATGCGTGAATCTGAATTATAGCTCCTTTTGAATTTAATTACGGCATATATAAAGGGCACAACTTCAAAATATTTTTCATTCACATCAGAAAGACAAAAGACTTTCATTATCACACAGAATATTGAAAAAGGATAGACAACTTTCTCCTCACTAGTGATAAATATCTTAATGTGCAGAATACTCATTTCCTTCCCTTTTCATGTATAAAAGAAGATGTAACACTTTAATTTGTGCCAGTATCTAATTAAATCAGTTCCACTGACTTCATTGTTGCAGATGCTCATTGGAGATGACCAAAGAAGTAGATATTGAAATCAGAAGCTTTCTGAAAAGTAGGCAATAGCAGTTCTGTTGTAAAGGTGTCTGTAACTATCCATAAAGGGGACAGCAGTGAATGGTGCAGCACAGCTGGCATAAGGTAGGGGTTACTGCAAAATGAGGTGGGGCAGCCTTTGGCTGCAGAGCCCGAAGGTCAAGCTTTCTGCAAGTCTGTAGGTTGTACTGCAACTTAAGTTATACCCAGTGAGAAGATGGAAAAAAAATGGTTCCCTTAAGGAAATGAGGGCCTCTTATGAAAATCCCTCTTTCCTGCTTCCAACTTAGCCTATTTAGGCCTATTAAATCCTGGTTTTTATTACTGTTTTCAGTGTGCTAAAAGTAGGGATATAAATGGCACCATAATTTCTGACATAAATATTTGTTCTGAAATTTCCTTATTTACCTGAATGACATTAACTAGCACACTACCATAACAGAGCTCTGCTACTGGTTGCAAGTATTTATATTAGAGATGAGCTAATGATCTTTTCCATCCGTGTAAAAAGAAGTTCACTGACTGCCAATATTCCAAACTTCCTTTGAACACATATCCCTGAGCTATGTTACAGTTAAATTATTTACTATACATGACATTGTCATGAGTACATGCTAATTCCTACTCTGCCTAAGAAATTGTGGGTGTGCTTCAGCCACCCTGCTACTCTGGTAACAATACTGTTGGGGGAAGAAAGAACCTAAAGAAGAAGAAGTACCTGAAGGGGGCCTACTAGAAGGCTGAAGAGGGACTTCTGACAAGGACACGTAGTGCTAAGATGTGAGATAATGGCTTTAAACTGAAAGGGAGTAAATTTAGATGAGTTATTAGGAAGAAATTCTTTACTGTGAGGGTGGTGAGACACTGGAACAGGCTGCCCAGAGAAGCTGTGAATGCCCCATACTTGGTAGTGTTCAACAGAATAACTGCTAGTAGCATATATCAGTTTTTTATATATTTAAGACAGAAGAAAATAATTCAAACTGAAAACATGAAATATAGATATATATGTAAGTGTATGGGCTCACATACTGGCAAGTTCATTTGAATTTCTCGACTTTCTCTGAGTAAAGAAACTGGTAGAAATAGTCATAATAAAAATGCTTTAAAGAACTTTTAATCTAAGCCAGTGTGGACAGCTGTAGAGAGTAACAGAGACAGTGTGATTAAAAAATTACATCAAATCTATATGCTATATATAACATAATTATATATACCTATATAACATAATTCTAAACCAGAGGTCAACTAACTATTACATTGAATATTTTACCCATATTTTTTACTATGGAAAATATGTTAAGTAAAGCCTAAATTTTCTGTAGAATTTGATTGACTGACTAATAAGCTTATTATGGTGAAACTTTGCAAAAAACAGAATTATTATGCTCTAGGGTAAACTTGTAATACAGGAATCTGCACAAAGTCCTTTCATTCTTCAATATTCAAGAAAGTTTTTACATCAATGCATGAAAAAAGGAAAATGAAAAGAACAAACCTGCCTGATCAGGTTGTGTGGTTGTGACAGGATCACCAGGAAACTTTATTGGCACTTTGTTTTTCTTGTTGATTTATGTTTCAGGCATTCAGATAATTGGGTAGCAGTAGGAAACTCTAAGATAGATACTTTAAATCAATGGTTGTGTTTGGGTTTTCTTTTCTCTCTGACATTGTATCAACTTTTATTCTCTTCTAATTACCTGTAATTTTGACACCTCTTTACCTAATGTAGATTACTGCATGCAAAGACAAGCTTTTTTTACATGTAGGAAAAAGAACAGCTTCCTTGTGTAAAGGGCTTGTGGAAACACATGTAATAGAGTTTTTGTCTTATCTACAGTAATAACTTTCCAGAGAAAATTTGACCAGCAGATGATGACTTATTCTCTATCATTTAACTGTGAGAACAACTCAGGTAGTTCTGGTTTGCATGTCTATAAATAATGCATTTAAAATTGAATATATCTGCTTTATCTGCTTACAGCTCTTTCTTCATCCTGTTGAAATGAAATTCTCACATATGCTGTCATTTTCTTTTTATGGGAGGTCGGATATTGGTGTCCCTGCCCATCCATGTCTTAATTATTTAAAATTACAAGTTATGTTCCAAGTCCAAGCAGAGGCTCGACCTTGGAGCACAGCTGGGTGTTCTGCAGGCTGGAAATGTGGGAAATGATGGAACAATGTTACAGAGCTGAAGTGTGAGTGTTAAAGACAGAGGCAGGTGTTTCCTTTTGGTGATCCAATTTTTCACTTGAAAAACTGAAGCCTAACCAAAAAAAAACAAACCCAAAAAACAATCCTCATACGACCTCTGACTTCATAGTGCCACGCAAAATCTGATGTTCAAAAATAAAAACATGAAAATGAAGGTATTATCACATGTCAGCAGAGGCCAAATAATTAAAAACAAAAATTGTGTCTCTCCTGAGACTGCTTTCCCATATCCAGTCCTTGAAAGAGGTAGATAACAGAACTTTTCCTACGATAGTTCAAGAAAGAAAACACATCAGGTATATGTTCAGCTTCAGGTATAAAATTATAATAGAACAGTCAAAAACTACTACTGGTGGTTTTTTATATACTTTTAAGGGGTAAATAGTATGAAGTAATAGGCACTGTGAAACCACAACATATTTTGCTGCATCTGCTTTCTTCCAATGTTAACCTTCCTGAATTTCACCATAATTTACTGAAAAGTTTCAAGATGAGAATCCAATAGATGGACCTCTTCTAAATGCCAAACAGTAAAGGAAGAGGGGCCATAATTTCATCCTCTACTAATTTAATCCTGAAAAGTAAACATGAAACCTTTTATTAAATTGTCTGTGTCATTCTAGACACAGTGAAAGAATGTGTCAAATAGTAACAAAAATAATAGCAGACTTTGTGGACAATAATTATTACTTCCTTGTTAGGACTATTTTAAGAAGTATTATCCAGTAAGAATATTTATACATAATATTGAAGATCCAATTTTTGCACATTACATTAAGAAAAGCAGGAATACAATTTAAACCAAATTTTGACCAATATAATGGATACTCGAGACAGTTATCTAAACTGCAGTATTTAAAGTAACCCCTCTTTCTAAGAACATTTTTAAATTAAAAAAAATTGCAATTGTCAATATACAAAACAAATTTGGTTCTTTTATTGGCAAAAACTATGATAAATCCCAATTTTTCACAATTTTAACATCGATATAATCTATTTTTGGATTTACCTTATCTATCATTTACATACCAAGATAAAATCTAATCCATGTTTTCTGCTGTGCCAAAACCCATCTTTTGTATTGAGTTTATTATCATTTTTGAAACTCTTTATAAAACTTTACTTCATAAAAAGTAGAGTTGAAGGATATATTTAGCTGCACAGCAACTTACAAAGGTCTTTAATCCATGGAACAATTGTGACAGAGCAATTAATCTCTGGTGAAGAATTAAGTATGTCCCCATCTCCAAATGCCAATGTTCAAACACAATGTCATACTGGGGCCATTATCTCTGATTCATAGCAATATTTAAAACATGATATAGGGTACCATTTCTTTATATGTTCTCCATATTCATCACAAAAAACAGCCCATAGTTGTTTATAGAATGCTCTTCACTGTCTCATGCTTACTTTGTGTGCAGGGACATGATTGACCTCGCGTTTTCAGGGATTAGAGACTTACTGTGTAGCCTCCAACCTGGTTACACAGAAATAACCACAATCTGAGCAAAATTTTTAGAGGACTGCTTGGGGGAAAATTCCCCAGCCCATGATGAATAGCCCCAACAAAGAGGTTTCTTCTCTTCTGTCTCCCTTTGCACAGGGCTTGACCATGAATAATAGCTTTATGAAGCTCATAACTGCTTTTCAATAGAAGAAATAAAGCTTTTTCTCTGCATGCAGCATTGAATCCTAATGGCACAGGGAACTGACTAGCATACCTGAAAACATAAACAATATATCATAAAATACGTTTCTATGACTAACAGAATGTTAATTGGAATGAGGCACAATAATTTTCACACTGACCTAGTTGTTTGAAACTAAACACTGGACAAAAGCAGCACAGCCTTTGAGGGTGATGGAGTTCTGTGGCAGATAATAAACATAAAGGGGTAGAAAGCATAGGTAATTTGATCAAATCACACAAACATGGAAAATCTGGCTCAGAATACTGGTAGGAAACCCTACTCCAGGAAAGTTGTCCTGAAACTTTAACAGGTTGATACTGAAGAACAAATTATAGGTCTTGATTGAAATTCCATGATGGTAATGACAAAAAAAAAAAAAAAAGTATAAATGAGGCATTCCAACAAACAAAACCACGCAAGGTGCAGAATCTATTCTTAAGACTTTATCCTAAGCAGTTACACATAAAAAACTCCAGAAAGCTCAGATTCTTTATATTAAAAGATTAAGGGCAACACTCCTTTATGGTCAAGCATTTTATGTCAAATTAATGTTAAAACCAGGAAGCTAGTTTTTCTGGAAGTTTCAGCTTTGAAGCTCCATTTGTTCCTTTATTGAACTTCTTTTATATGCCAGATGCAAAAGACAGGCAGAAATACTTTTTTTTCTCCTAGTATGTAGTACCTATTTTTACTGCAATGAAAATGGCCACAGGTTTTTTTTCCTCTGTAGTATGTACCAATCACTCCAGCATATGTAAAAGAACACTAAAGTTTAGCCAAAAAACGAAAATCTACCTCTTCCTATTCTTTCTTCCTTTAGTTGTATTTATTTGGCACTGCACTGTCTAGTATCAATTACATCAGGCTGAAAGGAAGGAAGGAAAGACTTAGTTTGCAATTCTCTGTTGCTGCTGGCACTAATATTTTAAGAGTCAGAAGTGAAAAGGAAAACTAATGTGCATTAAAATGTATGCACAAAACAAAATGTTAAAGCTAAAGACTGAAACTTAATTCTCACAAGAAGATTATGTTCTCCAAGTCATATAACAATCTTGACCTATAATATAATTTTACTTTTCTTTAAATAAAAAGTGTAACCAATAAAAACTGCAATGTGAACAGCTATGAATACTTAAATACAGAAATTATCGATCTGGTTACTTTTTAATATTCAGTTTTGATGCTCTGTTGCTGTTTTGACTGGAAATCAAACAAAAAAAATGAACAATAAATAAGTGTTTATTGGAAGCTTTGATTCAGCCAAAACCAAATTCTGACTTTTTTTTTTTTTTTTTAAGTTTCTGATTTCCCTGGTTCCCTAGTTCAATATTTCTTTTGGCACAGATGAAATTACTCAGACTTGTCTCACAAGGTTCCTCAGATATAACACACAAATAGACAAGACTTGAGAAGGCATGGCCTCATCTTCAGTCATCCACAGAAAATTACTCAACTATAACCAGAGAAGCTTCATATATTAACATCACTGGATAATTTTCCATGCTCAGTAACTTAGGAAGGCGATGAAAATAAACATTCATGTTGTTAGTAGGAAGTTACTATCTCTTGGTTAGAGTGAGTGTATTATATTCTGAGTCTTGAGAAGAATGGGTTAAGCTTAATGACTGAGACAGTAGAAAGTGTTAGGGCAAAGTTCTGGAAAAGCTGCAGCAAAAGGCAATTTCAGCATGTGCCACTGATGACTTAATGTATTTTTTCCATCTGTGATGGATTCTATAGCTCCTTTATTTATGGAGAATTCTAGACTCAAGGCATTTTGCTAGGAATGAATTCACAGTTATTGACTGCACATTCTACTGTAGACATTCTTTGCACACAGATGCTTTGTTTCTTGTTCTCTCTTAGTGCCATGAAGAAGCACCACAGACTAATGGAATTTTTATATGTAAATGGTCTTTCAGACTCTATTTTACTCATATGCAATTGAGAGAAAGCAGTCTTCCAGTGGAAGGTTTAGCAGAAGTGAAGTTTCTTTGATTTCCTTGGCCGCACATAAAAATTTTAAACATGCTTACATGTTATCTTATACCAGCTTCAGTCCTAAAAAAAAAAAAAATTAAAAAATGAAACACTTGTTTTGCCACATAGGACTAAGAACTCCAGGAATAGCTATAATATAACAGCATTTTTGTCTTTTCTCCAGAAGGGTTACAACAGGGGAGGCCCACCAACAGCTGCAGAGTCTGCCATGTTCTCAGAGGAGCTTTAGGCAGAATAAATTATGAAGCTGTAGTAAGCTCTGTATGGGGTAAAGACTGATCTTTGACCGTGCTGACAGCCAGAGCTCTTATCATCTTGCTCAGCAGCAAGTCAAATTGGGTTTTAATTGCTGTTGAGAGAACAGTGCTCGATTAAACGTACGCCACACAGAAACTGGTACAGGGCAGAAGGGAACAAGAAATGTCAAGGAGTCATGAGACAAACCCTCTTTTTGATAGTCTGTTTTAAAGACAATGTGAGCTTTATCCGTAAAATGAAACACAGAGAAAGGTTCCCTAACTAGCAGGCACTGTCCTCAAACTTAGTGCTTATTAACTGGTTTCTTATCAGCAGGAGCTTGAAATGTATTTGGGTCAAATCTGTACGAAAGAGGGCTGCATCAAACCACCCTGTTAGGATCCATTTCATTAATTCACACATCATTATTTCATCTCTTTAGCTGGTCACAGGAAAACTCACAGATAAGTTCAAATTAAAAACTTTAAAGGCACAATATACTGCACTCAAGGGAATTCAAGGGGGTTTTTTGGAAGATATTCTTATTTAGATGTAAAATGGCCTAGATTCCTTGCAATTTAATAGTCACTTTAATAAATGTTAATGTCTGAGTAAGCCTACATCCCCTATACAATATCAACATAAAACTAGTTACCCATTTTCTTCACCTCAGTGCTTTCATGCTTGCCAAGAAATTACAAATAATATTTAAGCTCTTTTTTCTGATATATTGGCAACAGCTGTTCAGCAACAGGTGTTTTCTTAACCAGTTCTAAGAACAGTGGCAGAATTTGCAATATGCCTGCACTAATAATACTTAAAAGATACAAATTGTAGGCACAGGTACCTAAAAGACATCTGCCTACTCAAAAAACAGAGATGAATCCAAGCACACTTGATATCTTAAAGTTCTGTAAGGCAAGCTATGAAGGTCAGAAAATTGTAAAACCATAGAAACCCCATCAGTTGCAGACACAGGCCAATGTAACCATGGGAAGATAGAATTTAATTTTAAGAGCAGAGAGCAAATCATTCTGCCATAACTCTTTCTAAGTGTAAAAGCAGGGTTTTTTTCCCGGAAAAAGCAAAGCCTTGTATGAGAGTCCAAGTTCGCTAAGTTCTCCTTTGTAGGTGGTAAAAATTTGATTGAGACTGACAGCAAAAGAAACAGGAGCACAGAGCCAGTCACCTCCAGCCAGATTTGTGAAATTGTGGACTCCTGTCAGCGACATTCTACAGCTCTTCTTGTAACCAAGAAAGGAAAAAAGTTTAACCCTGCTCAAGATCTACCTAGATATTGAGGCTTTAAACCTGGTATTTTCAGACAAAATCTTTCAATTCCAAGAAACAAACATGTTCCTCATATTTGGGCTTGGGGGGTTTTTGTATTGTTTTTTACATAATAGCATTTTTTAAATAACACATTACCTTTAATTATATTTCATTTTTGCACAATGTTAAATGTTCCTTTGAAAAAGAAAAGGTTCTGTCACTCAAAAAGCTTTAATCTTGGAAGAATTTTTTACTCTCCCCTCCTGCACTGTGGTGGAGAGGTTTAGAAAAATATATTTTTAAGTCTAAGAAAGATACAGAAAAGATGTATCCATCCAAATATAAGCCTCAGATTCAGATGTCACCAGTGTAGGTATAAGGCTCTATTTTTACTGACTTGTTGGTGTAGCTTCAGTTTATATACCTTACCTCTGAAATATTCCTTAGATGAAAATATTCCATTTCTTTTGTTGGTTTTTGTTCCCCCTGTTTACATAAGTTTAAAAAGTCCCTTGTGTCACATAACACAAAAATATGAATCTACAGTTTGGTGGTTAGAAAACTTCTGCTGGAAATCTTGCATGAAATCCTAGACAAGTATCTTAAATAGAATATCATAAACACCAGGCTAAACACAAGATTACTATAACTTATCTGCAAAATTCCATTGTAGGCGGACATTTTTATCAGTTTCATAAAAAAATAAGGCTTCTGTATTTTTATTTATTTTGAGACCTTATAATTTTAAATGGAAATTATTCCTCATCTAGTTCTGTTGCTTCTTTCTGTTTGAATCATATTTTCTTTGTCTGTACTTTCAGATGTATGACAAAGTGAATGAAGTTCCGTTAATGAATTTTCTTTTATTTTCACAACTGATTTATTTTAAAGGGAATATGATTCCCATTTAACCATGTTTATCATCATTGATGACAGTGATTCTTTTTAAGCCATGTTTAATTGAATATAAGTCAGAGGTACTAAATGCAGAACACTGGATGCCATGACTCAGACATCTTCTAAAGAAAGGAACAAAAATGTTTGAAAACATCTGGATAAAACTTCTACTTACATTTAGATCAATGACTTATTAAAAAAAAATTCTTATCTTTTTTAACACTTCTAGGGAGGGTGATTTCACCACTTCCCTGAGAGCTTTTTCCAAAGCTCGAACATCTTTTCAGTAAAAAAATTTTTCCATAAGTCTTGGTTAGATTGCATCTTCCAACAGTTGGACAGGAGGATTTATGTCTGAAGTATGACATATGACTTTTTAGTGGAGCAAATCTGGTCTAGTACCTCATAAAGTACATTACTGAGATCTAAGTTTTAGGGGCATCATTGGGACTTTCAGTGATGTTAATTTTTTCTTTGAATTGTAACAATGCACTGATTTTATGGTACATCAATGTGGCAATGAACAAATGTCTTATGCACCTGGCAAAAATATGACATTTAAAAAACAGGGTCTGGTAACAGGATATATGAAGAATATATAAAGGCTTTCAGCTTGTTGGCTATATAACTACACCAAGAATATGGATTAAAATCTTTTAAAATTGGATAAAAAGGTAAGAGTCTGAAAAGAAATGCTGATAATGTGAACCTAATTCTACAAAGACCTACATTTGTGCTTTGCAGCAGCCCCAAAAAATTTATGTTCTCTTTTGGTATTTCAAAGAAAAGGAGAACACTTATAAGCTGCCTCTTAGATGCAATTTCCTACTACAACAGATTTGAAGATAAAAAATACTATGTAGACAATAACAAAAATACCAACTATTAAATTTTGTATTATGATTAGGAATGTGTGAAAAAGTATCTTGTAAAAATCACTTGGTCAAGTTTTTGCATAACTAAGGATTGTGACTGTCATGTGACTGAGAATAGGTAATTTAATGTTTTACTGTTTCCTACCTGGTTTTAATGCCAAATGATAAATGTGTTAGTGCATTTTATTTCTTTGACTTTGCCTCAGGCTTTGAGGTTAATAGTATGCAACAGTGATGATAGATACCACCATGCTATTCAATAAAGTATCCCCTATCAAAGGGAGAAATGCTAAATAAAGAAATGAATGCAATTCCTTTGAGAAGCTCTAATCTACTATAATACACTAAATAAATTTATTTTGTAAACCAGATTTTTTTACACAGACCTGGTCCCAGGACAGCTAAGATCCAGAGAAGGGTTAAACTAGGCAGTGGGGGTTTTTTTACTTAATGCACTGTTCACAAGCAAACATAATGGCTGATGATTGTTAAACACTTACCAAGCAAATCCCCAGTATCACATACCAGGCTGGTAGTTTGGATGCAAAGAGGAGCCTGAAGCAGACTTTTCAAAAGCATGATCTCTGCTCAGATATACTTTGGCTGAAAACTTACCTAACAACATGTTTCAAATAGATGAAGCAATGATCAAAATGTGTCCCTTTTTTAACTTGGAATAAAACCCCAATATTTTACAACTCACTGAAATTCAAAGTTATAAAAATTTAAATATTGAAATTTATGTGTAATCAACCCCTGAAACAGGTTTCTTTCCTCAGGATTTTCCATGTCAGCCCTTCAATTAAAAAAAAAAAAAACTCTAAATAAATGCATTCAAAATCTCTAAATAATGCAAATTGCAGTAACTGTGACATAAAACTCATGCATTATCATGATCCCAGTTTAAGCTCTTCCATTTCATATTCTTTTTATATTGTTTCATTGTTGCCAGACTTACCATAAGAGAACGTTTTCCTTAGTACACAACAAGCTCAGAGGCACAAAAAAATCACACAGTAAAAACAATATTCATGCTGTGCTTCATCCAAACCTAACTCACATTTTAAAATCATTTTTGCTGTAACAGTCTGTCAGGATAATGTCAAATATTGTGGGAATAGAGTAAGCTATTTGAATCTCCTGATTCTGCTTTATCTCCCCATGAAATCATTATACATTTAATCCAATTTACCATCCATGCAGCATCTTGGTATTGTTCTAGCACACTGAAAACTGCAAATTTTCAGGCTGGCAAAAGAATTAGGTGCTGATTCATTGCCTGCCAGTTCCCAGGTATGCTCTTTAAATCATTGCCTTTGGTTATTTCCTGCAAAATGGACTAATGGAGAATGTAATCTCTTGAGCAGGAATTTAGCATGCTCTTCATATTTAGTTGCTACATTTGGCATTGCACACCTGAAGATCTCTCACCCAGGAGAACTGAGAGGGAACCTTCCAGCAGTGCAGAGAACTCAGAGCCAGAAACCTCATAAATAGCATTTGCAGTCGTACATTGTAGCTTCTGCCCTGATTCTGACCTTTGTTACACAGATGTTGGTAAAGTTAAAGTTCAAATGGCACTATTAATAAAAGTCTGGTTCTCCTACTTATGATTAAATAGATCTAAGTATCTCTCTATAGCCATGAATTCTGGGTAACTATGTGTCATGTAACATCTTTCAGAAAATATTTCTTATCAGCAATGATATAATAAATGGTGTAAACCAAACCAGTTGTAGCACAACTAAGGAACAAACTGATCAGTGGATTCGGGGTGAACCTGGCAAACAGTGGGCAGGAAAATTCATTATTATTTAAGAGACTGGAAAATAAAGAAAGGGAGGGGAAAAAATGGCTAATAAAATTGTGGAGAGATGGAAAGTCTCCTTATCTTCCACATTCATGACTGTTACTTTCTTCTCATATATTTTTCTTGTTCTTTTTGCACTCAGCTGAATGAAATATGAATCCAAGGTTGTCTGCAGTTTATCATAGACATCTATTTTTTGACCAGATTGTAAGTGGGTTAAGCCCTGTCTCATACTCCAGCCAAGGTATTTGTTATTTATTCAGTTGAGTTAATAATCTGAATGTCTAATTTATATGTTTACATCATTTCTCAAATAGACACAAATTTTTCACGAGGTTTAAATTTTCTTGTTTTATATTGATTTTGATACAAGGTTTAGGGTCTCCTTGTCAACCAAAAGAACAACTTTTCTGTAAGAAGCAGAACAGATTCTTATTTCCTGGAAATAGAGTCCTGTTTCTATTTGAAAAGGTTTTTTGTTTCATTTGTTTCATTTTGCTATATTCAGAAATGAGAAAAAAAACTTGCCAGAAGTTTTCTGATTGATGACTAGTTTGTTGATCCTTGTTACTGCATTGTCTTTTTGCTTAAAAATGTCTTAATACATGAAGCTTCACAAAATTATGAAATGCTGCTGAACACATGGCTTAACATTGCAAAGACATACAAAATTAAGAGCATTAATAGCAGCATGCTTTATATTAAATCCAATCCACAAGACATATTTCCCACTGAAATGCACTTCTGAAAAAGAAATTAGTTATGAAACTCAACCTAAACATAAAAGTAGTAAGACTGAGAGGTGTGCCTTTATTAGGATAGTGCAGAAATTCAATATATGAACAAATAAAACTAATCAACCAGGAAAGAAAGCCAGACTTGCTGGGCTTTCATCTAGTAACTGTTCCTCCAGGAGTGGATTTTGTTGAGATGGATTTGGAGGGTTTTCTAGTATTCCCTAAAGAGATCAAAATTCACGGATTAGTTAAACAACCAAATCAAAAGCTGATCGTATAACCAGTCAAAGCCTTTTTCTAAGAAGATAGGAAAGTTCTGATAGTAGTTCATTTTTAGAAAAAGCTTAGACTCCCCCAACCCTTCAGTTGGAAAGAGGTAACACAACAAAAGCTACATTGCCCCACCTGCACTGCCTATTTAGGTAGTATGAAATAAGGTCAGATTTATTCATATAGGTGGACCATATACTTTTGCACTTTAACCATGAAAAGCCTGGCAGCTTTAAGAACTAAATCAAGACAGACAAATAATAGAAGTTTCTGTGGAAGCTGTTATCCTCAAAGGCTGAAAATCCAGAACTGGGACATAAGCAAAGTAACATATGTTTAGATTGGTGTTCTTAAGAGGATTTTGATGAAACATTCTGAAGACAGTGGGTATAAAGAGTATCAGAATGACTGCACTGCAGTCCATATCAATTCTTTTGAATGTCTTAGACATTTGCCTACTTCTCAGTCTGTTGCAAGTTAAATTGCATGTGGAAGCCATCCTACTCAGTTTAATAACAGTTAACAGAAATTACAGGTGCATACCTTCAGAGAATGACCCAGGTCTCCTAACACACCCGTCCAATTTTCCTACAATTGTTATTGGAGACTTTAAAGTACATACGAAGATCAGCATAAAGCAAAGCTGTTTTCCCAATAGAGGCATTTCTTTTGCCTGAACACAGGCGCTTCCAGATGATGATATGGCCTCCACTTAAATTAAGCCTCTGCTTCTGTCAGAGAGTTAAAATATCCAATGTAGGGGCCTCTTTCTCATTCTTGTAATTGCAGACCATCAGAGAACTGTAATTTCTGCTTTCTTTCAGTGTGGTAAATATGTCTGGAACTCCGCCATGAGAGAGAAACATTCCCCATGTTATAAGCCCAAAATACCAAGGAACAAAGAAACATTAATAAGGACATTCTCAGCTCTTAGCACTAGGCTACCAAACAACAATGTATATTTATTGGAGCAATGTAATCCTGTTTCAAGAAGGGTATATATATACCTGCCATACCTTATGGCCTGTTAATCAGGACACTCTCCATCATTTTGGAGATGAGTATTCAATACCCTGCTCAAAATAAATCAAGTCAAAGGTTATCTAATTCCTTTATTACTGTTCAGACTTCTTAATTATTACACACCCTTTCCATAAAGCACTACTGGCATTTTAGAACATTTTTGGAGTTCAGTTACCTGTATACCTATTCCTGGATCACATTTTATTTGTTGGCAGTATTTAAATGGCATCTCTCGAAAACTTTTAAGCAGTCAATAGTGATTTCCTTTAAGCATCCTAGAGATATTCCATCTTAGTAGGGAGGCACCTAGTGAAGGTTGTCACATATAGAATGAAGCAGTCTTTAAAAACTGTTGACTATAGCTGAAATGTAGATCAGGTGACTATGTACTCCACCCCTACCTAAACCAACTAGATACCATCTACAGCTGTTTTGCCTTCCAGTAGCTTTCACTATTTGAGGGGTTTGAGGATATTTTCCCTATGAAACATCTGGCCTTTGAGTATATATTATTATTCCTGTTTGGAAATGAACTATTAAAATGCAAGATATATTTATCCACAGGAAAAATACATCCAAACTAGCAACAAACAGTACACATCTGTCAAGTCTGCACGCTGCTGTCCCACACTGTCTTGCTAGATAGCTAAATCTGGTTATATAAGTGTCCTCTGTGATTCCTGGACCTTCCTGAGTAGAAGTCTATTAAATTTAAATTTCAGAGTTTCTTGAACATTTAAATTTTGGTGGCTCATTGGGACTTGTCCTTTCATCTCAGACTTCTGTCAGGTCTTGATAATTGACTCCACACTTGTTTATACAGGTTCTTCTTCCTGTGTTTTGATATTTTCTAACTCACTACGAAACCTGCAAGTAATTCAAGAAAACATATCAATTCTCCTGTCACTTTTTTTCTGTGCTGACGTTTTTTTGGCATTTCCTTTTCCATAGTCTCTTGCCAGAGTGTTCAGTCAGTCTATGGCCTTTACTTGTACCCCTGGCCACTGCACCTTCATTTAAGTGCTGGCAAATCAAGGACAAACAAGAAAAAGCTTTTCTATTCAGATTATGTTTTGTTAGTGTTGCCTTTGTAACTGTAAGGAGTTTGAGGCATATATATTTATAGTTCATATTTTTATCAATTCCTTCAGCCACTAAATAATTGAAGTTCTTATCAAGTAACTTGGCAAAAGTACTATCTTGAAACACTTCAAGAATTAAAGACAAAGTAAAAGATTGTACAAGCTTAATTCATCACATAAAAGAACAAAAAATATAATCAATCATATTTCTGGACCACATTTCATCAGTTTCCTCAATTCTGAGGGAATTAGAGCTTTAGTGAAGTATAACATTCCAGTCATGCTAAACAAAGATCTAAAAAAAAAGGAAAAAAAAGGACAAAAGGTACTTTTACCTTTTCTTAAAGAATTCACATACATTATTTTATGGCCTGCAAAGTGCTTCATACTTTGTACAATATCTAGCAAAAAATTCAGAGTACCAGATTCTCTTACTAATAAGAATAGCAATGATAATAAAAATTCCTGGAGAAGAGTTTTATATTGTACAAACTCTGACCAAGAAGTGTCTGGACTAAAAACACCATGGGCTATGCCAACCAGACAATCTGCAGAGATAATTAACTGCAGAGCCCACAGCCTTGGTTAGCCTGGGGACAATGTCATGCAAACTGCTTCCAGGACTTAAGCTACTAGTTGAGCTGTCAGAGAGAAATACCAACACATTCAGAACCAAAGCAGAAATCCCTGTGTGATCTCTACCTGGTCTAGACATGCCTCAAATGTTCAGCAGCACTAAAGTTTCAACTTTTTTTTTTTTTTTTGAGCTGCAGGCAGGTATCATTTAATTTTTTTTTTTTTATATTTCATAACAGAGCGTCTGCAGTTCGAGTAGGGATTATAGTTTTAAACTGCAGGAGGGTCAATTTAGATTACACATAAGAAATAAATTTTTTAACAATTAAAAACAGAGTGGCGAAACACTGGAACAGGTTGCCCAGAGAGGTGGTAGATTCCCCATCCCTGGAAACATTCAAGGTCAAGGTTGAACAGGGCAGGATGTGATTTCAAACTAGACACATATTTCATAGCTTGACATAAAAACACCCACATATCTTTCAAAAGATTATGTCCCATGCTCATACGCCAGTGTGTTTTTGTCTTTTGCTAAGATACGTATTGGTTTTACATTTCATATTTCTTCCTTCCCTTTCCTACTAATTGATGCATAGTTTTTCCAGTGATATTCCTATCATTTTTCTGCTGAACTGCAACTAAATACTGACTAGTTTCAGAGGTATCTATGTCTACAGGTATTAGTAGTAATGCACTATGGCAATTGCAATCTTCACACTGAGATCTTAAACTGAGTTTAGGTACACAGAAATATCTAAGATGAATAAAGAACTAGCATTTGATGAAGACTTGTTCCTCCCTCCATGAGTGTTTCAAATAGTCTCTTAGCTCCCTTCAGAGCCTTTGGGAATATCCTTTACTAAATTCTAGACAAAATCTAGATTTTTTTACTCGATTTGCTAAAATCAGTCTCTGAAATACTTAGTACAGAATTCAGCATTTCATTATCTTATAATATTGACTACAGAGTATTGTAATATAATGTAATATAATTAATCAATTAAATCATAAAACATATAGCTTTTGCTTGAAAATTCTGTTATAGGTCTGAAGATACTATATGAGTAATAATCAATATCTTCTATTTTCTAAGTAAAAAGTATTCTAGCTGGTAGATTTCAGTGCAGAATGTAAACTATCACTTCACAGAATCAGAGAATGGTTGAGGTTAACAAGGAACTCTGGAGATCATCTGGTCCAAACCCCAATAACCTGTTCCAGTTGTATCCATCTGGATGGCAGTGACCAAGAGTCACCCTTGTACAAGAGTGTTTGCGTGGAGCTGGTTCACCTTCGCTGTTTAGGACTGGGCTGAGATTTTTTGAGAAGTGAATTCATCCCAGCTAAAAGACCCCAGAGAACCACTCGCTTCATGATAGCTTCCTTCAAGTCAACACCTGGTGTGCACAGGCACAAAATAACTAAATAACTAAAAAAACTAAATAACTTCAGTCACGTTTGGACCAGTGAGATGACTATAAATATGTATACAAATATATAAACATTCAACCACATACAAATAAATGTATTAGAAGACTGCATGTGTGGCTTTAGATGAATAATGTGTATGCAGCACTAATAATTGTTTCCTTCATGCTAACCATCAATGGTTTCCCTGAAAATGAGCCCAACAAGATTATGAAATAAGAAGATGGTAGAAAAGCTCCTCTGATCATCTATGCCTTATATTAACTTCCTAATGTTATTGCTTTTCTCTTTTTATATATACAGTCTTACAATATTGATATTTTTTCTTTCAAATTTAGAAATACACCAAAGGATATTGGAAAAATTCCAAAATATCTCTAACCTCTGCTCTGACAAGTCGTGTGTCTATAATGTTCCTCTTGGAATTCAGAAAATATAATCATAATGGCTGGCAAAAACTTTTAACACTGGACACATCACAAATCAAAATGAGAAATGCTTTGCAAGTTCAAATGTTTGTGAGGACCAAAAAACCCCAAAAAACTCTGCACATCTTTGCATGATGTGCACCAGAAAGATTATCCTTTCACATACAATTTAGACAATGAAGCCATTAGTTGGAGGCTCAAGATTTACTTGATGAAGGGAAATGTAAAGATAGATAAAAATATCAAAAGAAGTCAGCAGCTCTTTTAAGTTTATGGATTCATGAAGTGTAAGAAATTATCCCTCTACTTTAAAGAGTGGACTAGGATACAGAAATTTAAAATAACTAAATAATAGTCTGGCAGAAACGGAAGCAAATGAATGAACTGTGATTTGTTGCTCTATTACTACTAAGTATGAAATCAAACCAGACTAAAAAACTCTTTTTATTTTTTTCTGTTGCTGCTTTATGAAGAGTAATAATTCAGTCAGTCTGCTCAGACAAACATTTGAAAGTACCCACAATGAAAAGAGTGATCTCACTATAGCATATCTTCAACACATATTATTCCTCCTTTGAAACAATTACTAATCAGAGATTAATACATTCCCTGTACTGCATGGAAAGCTGGGGACTAAGAAGGCAATAATTACATGTTGCAGCTCTTAAATTAACGATTTTTGATGTCAAGTAAAAACATAATTTTAATAGTTTACTCCTTCAGTAGTCTCTGTGTTGAGTGCTAATAGAACTCCTTCATACATTTCAACTAGGAGATTTCATAACAAAGGAGGAGTTGTTTTGTCTCTACTTTTAGTCTGGGAAGGTGAGGGAATTACCTGGCTTCTCCTTTACATTAATTTGCTTATTTTATTCCACAAGCATAGAAGAGTTTAGAGACATCTATGCCAACTCCGATTTCTAAGAGACATTTATAATGAAAAGGTCAAATTACCCATGTCAGTGTCACTCTCTTAAAAAAACACACAGTGCAATGAAGGCAATTTTTATTCTTAACTCTAGAACTGGTGTACATCTGGCTTGTGACTGCACTAGAGAATTAAAAAAACCAAACATACAGTATCCAATACTAACTCAACTACTCCAATGGAGAGAAATTCTGGTAGCTTCTGTTGCTCCCAGCAGTACATCAGCTAAATCAGCTCATCCTTCATTTTATGAAGAAATAAGAAGCACAGTCAAGCTGACCACCAAACAACTGCAGTAATCCGTGTAAGACCAGAATAATCTTTGTAAAGAAAAATACTACTGCATAGAAGTTGGATGTTCACAATTTTTTAAATTAGACTGATAGAATGGTATCTTTGTTTTTCTGTTGTTTTTTTTTTTTTTAAATTAAGTATATTTGGACAGGATCCTTCTCAATTTATTCTATCTAGGTGCATGACAGGTGTTAGACATGAAGAAACCTCCCTCTATCATCTCTAAAAAACATCAAAAGGACAATTTTTGCAAGTCATCTTGGAGAAATCTTCTGCAAATAACTTTTCCACTGACTATAAAGAAGCTTGGATTCTCACTCTAAATTAAATATTTAATTTCAGTGCAGTTTTAAGTGGGCAAGATAGGTCAAATCACCTATATAATATGTTTATGTCCAATACATAACATACATAATGTGTGTTATATACTTATGTGTATATTTAGTCTTTGTACATGTCCATATGTGTAAACACATAGGGGAACATGGGCAGATGAGTATACACGTATGAACTCAAATTACAGAGTGTGTACATCTTAACTGCTTTACAGATTTAATAGAGGTATACTGGAGGACACAAAAATATATTCCTGCGTGCTTCAATAGAAGCATCCTCTTTGGGGAAAAAAAAATACTCTTATGTAATGAATAATCCAAGGCTTTTAGGCAAGAGTTTGCCAGTGTACCAAAGAATATTTCCTTTCTGATGTCTCAATTGTATAGCTACATATTAGGAGTATTTAACAATTCAGGCACTTATTGCTGAGACCAGTCAGAGCATGAAATAGAAATAATGCCCAACAAGACAAAGAAAAATCATGAGATTTCAACCCAGCAGCAATGAGATAAAGCCTTATTTATACCTGGTGCCCAGTGAAATAATTTATATTCATAGAACAATTTTAATTTTTGCCTACACATGCTCCTTAATTGATATAATCTCTGTTCTCCAAACTCTTCTTGCTAAATTCAAATCCATAGACTCAATTTTCTTAGGAAGGACTGACCAGTTTTCAGAATCTTTTCTATTGCAATATAAATAGGAGAAACTCCATAAAGAGGATGCAAGAGAAAAGTAAAATGAGGAGCCATAGCCATAATGGAATCAAATTTCCAGACATGTCATTAAAATGAGAAACTAATTACCAAATTCTGGAGTCAGACTTTACGCTTGGATACATGTACATAACTCCCACAGGTTTCATTAAGACCTATTCTTATGTACCAGAGAAGATTGGCTTAATATTTGTAAACATATAACATTAAAAAAAACTTGTTCTTCAGGTGCAGCCAGAAGTTCAACAAGTTAGTCATGCAAATCACATTATGTAAATATTTGAATTCATTACTTTTTTTTATAAACCATGTCAAAGTAAGCAGTGAGTCCTATTACACTACTTGTTTTATTGGGGACAGTGTTTCTTGCAAATTGCCAAGTCAAAACAGAATGCACTGCAGAACAGCAGAAGAACCATGAGGCAAAATGCAGGAAATAATGTGTATTGAGTCATTGAAAAACAGGGTGACAAGACCTTGAGAATTTTAATAATTTTCTGTTCTGCTCCACCAGCTAATAATAGAAAGAAGTTAAGAGTGCTTAGCAATACTGTTACAAACACAATACACAACACAATATTAAGTATTCTTTATCAAGAAGACCTTGACTAACTGTCAGTAAAGATATACACAGAAGGTATCATTGATGCTGTATATTGGGAGATGTACAGCTGTTTGTGCAGCCCTTAGCATCATTCAATTGATAAGAACATGCTTGTGGGTAGGATTGTGTTGCATATTCAAGCATGCAAAATAAGGTGAATACCACATTACAACTCTGAACTATGAATCTAATCTCACATCATAGACATGGTGTTCAACTTAATTGCCTGAACATAAAAGGGTGATATCTTCTATAACATCCAGGGGTAGCTAAGATCCCAGATGCAATGGGGCTGAGAGATATGAGACAGGACCTACACGGCACCTAGACCCTTCTGAGTGGAAAAGGACAAGTAGAATATTCTGGCAACTGTGCCAAGGCCTTGGCCAATACACAGACATACTATGCTTCCATGAACAGAATCATCAAGTGCCATTTAACATTCCAGGAATGCTAAAAAATCTGTACACATCTGATGGATGTAGCTCAAGATCAATGGGAAATCTGTGATTTTCCACAAAAGCAGCTAGAGACTACATGGGAGACTGACTCTAGGCAGTCTGAAATGGCACCAAATACAGATATTTAGGCAACTGCATAGCACCAGATGTAGACTAGAGAGCTGCTAGGTTCATCCTCGAGTAGGCACCCTGGGGGAGATTATTTTAACTAAACATAGGTTTGACACTTGAGTCTCCTTCAGGTATTATAGAAACCTTCACAAGTCAGGCAAGGTATATGAGGACATCAGAGAGGCTTGTGCTCCTCTTAAGCAGCAGTTTTATTCCTCTCTGAGTCTAAAATTACATTAATCATCTATTAACCATATATTAACCATTATATTAAATGTGCTGAAAACCTCAATACTGTCTATATGGACTTCACTGATTATAGTGGGAGGTTGCCTTGCATGTGGATTTTTATAATGTAGGCACATATATTTGAGCAATCGAGCGTGGAATTGAAATTAAACCAATTCATTAACTAATATCTGAGTTTCCAGTGCATCTGAATTGCTGATAGCTGGACAGGAGTATCACCACTGCTATGCTCTGAAACTTGGAAACCAGGGTAGTCAGCCCACTCTGCTTTATAATCATGGAAAATGGTACTGAGAAAAATAGCTTTAAAAGACAAGCACAAAACTCAAACACTCTTGAGCCCTTGTTGCATTGAGTACAAGCTGCAAATTGCAAATGTAAAAATTATTTGCATTTCTTTCCTACCATGAATAGTCTTTATCCCAAATTTGTTCTATCTAATATGGCCCGAAAACCAGATAAATGCTTACATGACAGACAAATAAATATTTGGTCTGTTGCAAATAACTAGTTTACACAACGATTTATACTGTTGTATACTCACATAACACAGCCAAAACCTTGAAAGACTGAACTGTCTTACCTCTGTCCTTCTGCCAAATAAACATAAATGGCTTAATTAACATTTAGACCTTTCAGCACGATGATTTTAATTTGGAATAATTTTTCACCTGAAACACATCTAGCTCTATAACTCTTTATTATTTTTTATTATTTTCTTTCTCACTTTTGCAAGCTTGAGATTGAATATCTTAGAATCAATCACCAGAATGTCAGATTTTGCACTCGCTTGTCCCAGAATGCTTCCAAAAACGGACTAGGGGAGGCAATGCATTTACATTAATTATATATATATATATATATATATTTCATCTTCCCCAACATCTGAGAAGAGAATGAAACTCAATGTATTTAAAATGAGCAAGACACAGATCTAAGAAACATATACTTCCTAAAGAATCACCTTCCAAGTGAGATTGTTGAGGCCAAGTAAGAACTTATATGACAGTCTGAATAAAAGTTCATGATGAAAATCATTCCAAAGCGATTTTGAATCCTATATACATTTAAATCAATGGAGCTCTGTTAAAGGCTCCAGCCAGATCCAGCATTCAGCCATGCAGAGGACCAGATATTTATGTGTCAACCATGCAGAGAACCAGATGTTTTCATGTCAACCTGGAAAAGGATTTAGGTTAATAAGAGCAGGATTAATGAGGCTGCTTAGGGTCTAATAATTTTGCTGGCACAGGATATGAGTATACATCCAGCAGCAATCAGTGTGAAATTAGTGGAATTGTAAAAGAATAAATAAAAATAATTTACTGTATTTTACTGAGTTCACCATCAGAAGATCCTGAGAATTGTTGTCTTTTGCTTTTCTTTCCTCTCAATGCAATTCTTGAATCACAGCCTGCCACAATAACCATTAGGTAACAAGGAACTGAGGGTGCATTTTACATGTCTTGGAGTGCACAAGTGTCTGTCAAGGACCTCTAAACTGAGGGAATTCCTCAGGGATGTATGAGGACCTGTGACATGTGGGGAGTCAAGTATGGCAACCCCACACAGAGAACAATGCCTGGAGACAAATGTCCTAAACTGCACCTAGGTCTTGCATGGAGATGCTTGCTTAATTCACACTAAACAGAAACACGTACTCAACCTTATGGCCAAGATCCAGGGGTTCTTGGGAAGTTATGCACTTGGCAGTGTAAACTTCACTTGCGTCATGGCTAAGACTGCAGCAGCTGTTCCATGAGAATAGAGACTGCAAAACATGAAAGTGACTTCTGAAACAGAAATCCAAACGGAGAAGATACAAATGTAAAATGAAAATATTATGGGGAAAAAAAAAATCAAAACATAGGGATTTTTCTTTCCCTGGGCTAAAGATTCTTGCCTCTAGCAGACGAAGGACCCACTAGAAAAACACAGTCTGACTCATCAGGTGCCCTTTGAGAAACAGCCAGAACAAATAGAGATGGCTGATAATGTACAGTAAATGTCATCCACTGATAACAGTCAGCCTAAACACTCTGGAAAGGAAGAAAACTGAAACATGAGTATGATTTCTCAGCCAACCTGATTTAATCATTATTGCACTCAGAAAACCCACAAAAGATAGTAGCTCCCTATAGAAGCCTTTATGAAGAAAAAACTTCCTAAAATTTCCTGAGGTACACTTTTCAGAGAATAATATGAAATAAAACTGGTCTGACCCAATACATCTCACAGGTATCATGACAATCCTCCAATCAGGATTAATGATTCAACATTAAAGTGATTCTGAGGTAGGCAGAAACTGTAACTATTTTGCATGGTCTCAATCTGCCCTGGAAGATTTTTTTTATCATTTCTGTCTTCCTTTATGTAGTTACAGATGTGAAAAGAGCCAATCTGTGTGATGATGAGGGAGGGCAGTGGCAGTTCCACTAGACAATCTCTCCCTCAGTCAGAACACTGCAGAGATTCATATTGCAGAGCCATGATAAACTCTGGGAAAATAATGAAAAACTGGCAGTCTCCTGCTGTTGTTTCAGAACTCAGAGCAACCATACAGCTAAGTGACCTCTGCTTCTGCTAGGTCACCAAGAGGTAAATAACAAGAGAAAGGCAATAGATGAAGCATTATTGTGCAGACTCTGTCTGTACTGTATCAGTTCTGTGGAAAAATAAAGGTTTCCTGTGTTCTTTTCCTCCATGGTCTCAACTGCATGATTAAGCGCAGCACTACGCTATTTGTGGTGTGAGTTTTATTTTGCCCCAGGCTGAGTACTAGGAGGTTCAGGGGAACAAAAAAAGTTCCCAGAATGATGTGGTTTACTCAATGAGAGCTTGGGTAAACTTCTTTATCTCTGTGGCCTGGAACATATGAGCTGAGCAAGTCTCAAGCCTGTGCCTCAAACTGAGAAGAAGGAATCTGCCTGGTCCTGCAGATAACCTATCCCTTTTCAAGCCACTTGTGTCTCCACTATCCTGCTCCTCACACTTTACTCAGACCATAAATTGCAACACCATCTCTCAGTGACTGCATTTACAGAACCTGGTCTTGCTCATAAAGAACAAGTCTCATGCCTTGTGGTGGTATTCTCAAGGAAATGTTTAGCCCTTCTCTAACAAAAAGAAGGCTTAGAAAACTATGCTGTATTGGTTATGTTCTAAACTGAAAATAAAGCAGCCATATGAAACACA
Organism: Polioptila caerulea; assembly: GCA_013397295.1. NCBI lineage: Eukaryota > Metazoa > Chordata > Aves > Passeriformes > Certhiidae > Polioptila > Polioptila caerulea. Next base: position 387,736 of record VYXF01006937.1, read on the forward strand.
GAATTTTTAAAAAATGAAAATTTGGGGGTTTTATGTCTTTGATTTCTAGTCAGTCTCACAGATCCTAATTGACAGTTTTTAAATGTTTGATACCCAACATACCATGTTAAAGTCATTTTTGTTCCAGCAAAAAGGTGGTTGGATTGTCAGCCAAAATACACAGCATGATCAATATCTCTGCTGACTGTAGACCAGAGTTGAGCATGATCCTCAAAGCCTTTATTCTTTCCAGTAATCCTCACACACATAACAGCTCCAGTTGAACAGTCAGGATTATCTACTTCAGATGAGTTAGGTATGACTGGCCCATCATCTTTCATATTCTGAATCTCACCCAAAAAACTCATTTATGCATGGCTTGGCCACATTGCCTATTGAACTTCTTAATTTAAAGCAATGGGTGTTTCAAATATTTGGGAATTTGAAATCTACTCCAGCCAGGTTTTGACATGCAGTGAGTAACTGCTTTCATGATCCTCTTAGTCCTTCTTCCTCCAAGGATCCAGACCCGAATTTATCTTGTGTTTTTCTACTACAAATGAAATATATGTTTAATGGGGACAAAGCAATGTATGATTTCCCAGATTCGGGACCAGATTTGAAATAGCCATAGCTTTGAGCTGCAACCCTGCTTTGTTTGCAACCCTTGCTAATATGTAGCATTAGAACACACTTCTCATAAAGCCAGCACATGCTGCACTTACAGGCAGAATTATGCTGTTGGCCACCAATATCATCTTTAGTAGCTACTTTGCAGTCAGTTGTCCACTAGATATTATGGACACATCGACAAAGTTGATATGGTGACAAATCAGTGAACAGGAAAGGCAAGACTGATGCATAAATGATGGAAACTGTGTGAAGATACATTTGTTTACAAGAGTAAAGAGGGAGAACGATGAAGAAAGAGACCACAATAGATAGCATATCTGGAAAATGTGTAGATTATCTGTTAAATATCTGAGTCTGAAAATATTTTTCCCAACAAGCTTATCTGACACAAGGAGAATTAAGAATTTGTTTCATTACATCTGGCTTTCAACATAGCATCTGTAACCACATCAACCCTGGCTTGGGTGGCCAGGCTGCTTTGGTGGTCACTGATTTTCCCATCAGAGACATTCAAGTTTATCTCAGATTAAAGTTCTACCATAATGAAATTTTATGATCTGCAACAGCAATCTATTCTCATTCAGACTGCCGATATATCACCCTAAGCATTCTGACAAGACAGAAGAGGACTTGAAAAGCAGGCCAAAAATGCTGTGGATGTTTATGTACATCATACCATTCAGCTATCTCACAAGGCTGAGATATTTCTATTTGTATTTTCATCAGAGATAAGAAGTATTTATATTTTCCTCCAAGAATTGTTGATTAAATAATACTAGTCAACTAAACTTTGAGTTTGCACTGTTTTCAAGGAATAATCTGAGAAATATTTAGAAATAATCTTAGCTTTAGTCCTACAACTTGAGACTTTCTTGTAAAATGCTAGGAAAACCGCCATCTGACAACTGAGGCTTTTCAAAGGATAACTGTGCTCAAACTGGAGTCTCAGGGTTTAAAGTTTATTTGATTTTAGTTACTAGTGGAGACAGCCACCAGAAAAATACAACTTTTCTGCACTTCATCTGGAGATACCGGCTCATGTGCACAGCCCTCGCTTGAACAACTCGTTGGAGGAGAAGAGCTGGGCTCTTGCCATCCAGACATGAATTATGTCAGAAATATATCTTCGTGTCTGCCAGTATACAGATATAGAAGGAACTGAGTGACCCAAGCAAATACACCTGAGCCTGTAGTCACACCCTCTTCTCCTCCTTGCTTTGAATGCAACTCTTACATAACATCATTCTTACACAGGTATCATTCGTGCTCACACCTTTCCTGGGTGCATTACATGGCAAGTTCAGTATGGCCTCTCACAGAATGAATTAGTCTTTCCTTACAGACCCCTCTACTCTGAGAAATATTTCAATGTCATTCCTTCCCAGCTGAAAGATTCACTCCAGCTGCCAGAAGAATACCTCTCCATATCTCGACAGAGTCCTACAACTTGATCGTTTCATAGGGGACTATGCAAGCGTCATGCAAAAGCTGTATTACAGAGTATAAAATTTTTAATATGTAAATCTATGGTTCTCAATTAGTACTGACAATCTCTCAAGGAACACATTTCAAATGCAGGGAAGAAAAACCTTAATGAGGGAATTCTGACAGCATTTGTTAGAGCATGCACACCAAAGTCATTGCCTGGCAAAACATATAAGTACCTCATTTTCTAAATAATTGGTACTTGGTGAAATATTTGCGCACACTTATCACTGTGTCAGAGATGCCAAGGCCAATTGAACGTCTAAAGCATTCCTCAACCGAGATGACAAAGGCCCTCCACTGCGCAATTCACTGCTGGGGCTCAGTGAAACCTTTCATGTCACATGTCAGACAGACACACTGAAATGCATTTGCTCTGCATGGCATTGGTGACATTCTTTCTTGATAGCAATGGACTTTCTCGTTTAGGCTGGATCAGTTAGAGTTATGTGAACAGGAAGGATATGAAGCCCATACTACGTGCAGTTTACTGTGGGATGGATGCACAATCTTTGCTTAAAAAAGATTTCTTGTATCAGTGGGTTCATTGTCATTTTAACCTTAAAGGGACATTTTTACCATCTGAATATCTGCCAACAATTAGCAGGCGAAGATAATTTAATCAATACTAAAATACCACGAATATATGACTGGATTTATGATTTTATTTCATATCACCAGGAATTCTGTTATAAGAAAGAACAAACACCATTTTCCCTTATCTCCAGCCCATCACTAAGGAAGAGAGCACTCCCTCTGGTATGCTGTAACAGCCCCATGCCTTGTCAGATATGCGAAGCAATCATAAATCCCCTTTAGCTTGTTAGTTTACTGCTGTTTTCTATCACCAGACAAGCACAAAGCAACTGGAATGTGTCAGTGAATCTGGCCCTAAATCACACTTCTTTTTTCCTTTTTCAAGTGGTATTTTTAAGCTGTGCCAAGTAATAACATTCCAAGACACCCAGGGAAGAGAGTTACAGCACATTCACTGACTTTCTAGCATGTAGATGAAATTATTCTACTGATTCTCTGTGGAGTTTTCTGGGCTGCTTGACACAGTTTGAGGAAAGCAACATAAGCCCAGCTCAGCTGAGTAGTTAAATGGAGTTTACTACTGTAGTATGTACAAGTATAATGTTCCTGGGAAGAGTGCACAAGGATTCAATCATTCAATTTCTCTTTTTCTTTGTTTTATAAATATATTTTGGAGAATTTAGAAATTGTATTGGAAGAAAATTTTTAAAAACATTTCCTAGGAGAAATAGGTTTTTTCGCTTTCTTACTTTCCTTTTATTTTGAAGAATGCTACATTTATATTTTACTGCAGTTTTTTTTAAATGAAAACCAGAAGTACGTAAGCAACAGTTAGGAAGATAAAGTTGGACTATTAACCTGAAATTAAATTCAGATCTGAAGTAGGGTTTACAGGATACAAAAATCCACAGAGAAGATGTAAAGACAGCGGCTGATGAACTTAGAGAGACTTTCTTTAGCAAGACATGGAAACACATAAAAGTCTCTTTAACCTCACATTCCTGACTATGTCTGGATCCATAGCCGGACTAAATGAAATGGTAATTGCTCATCCATTACATTTGACAAGGATGTTGCTGTTATTAAAAGAAAAGAAAATTAAAAACTGCTTCTTTTGTACGCCATTCTATTCCAAAGAAAACCTTGAGAGTACACAAATGATTCATGAGACGTTATAATGATATGAGCACTTCTGTTACCAGGGAATGACTTACAAACATATAACTCTGAAAACTATTGCCGTTATCTTGTTTTGCTTAATGTGATGGAACAGAACTAGAATTTAATTCTGTTTTTCCCAAATCATGCATAACAGCTTCAGTTGCTTTAAATAAACAAGCGGATGAAATTACCTACATAGCTGAAAAAAAAATATTCTCAAGAAATCAAATAAAATATGATTTTATTAGTCAGCAGCAACTCAAGTAATCTAGGGCATGAGAGACTATTTATTTACTGGGAGACAGCTACTGCATTTGTTACTTAACTCTCCAGCCCAGCAGGACTTCAAATAGAGCCAGCAATTAAAGCTAGTTAGGCAATCAAAGGTTACACAGAGACAAATGAGGCCATAAAGGGGCCCTGCTCATAAGAAATGTTGAGAATTACATATTTCTTTCATGCATATTCTGTTCTTCCACAGAAAATGCATTGCCTAGGTATTTCACAGTGTTGACTTAGCAGCATATACTTTCTCAGAGTAGTCTGAGAGAGAGAGAACTAGAGGCTGGTAAAATGCAATGGCTTGATTTCACAAAGGTCTGAGGATATGGTTGTCTTTTTTCCTGTAAGCCTATACTTTCTCCTTATTTTTACAAAGCTAAGAAAGTCCTGTCAGGGATTTCAGCCCTCGGTGCAATAGCTGTCTTTAATACAAGCATCTTAAAAGCACCATGGGAACATGCTTCTCTTTCTCAATATCCCATGTTCATACACCTGCCATGTGGGTAAAAAGCCCAGCTACGTGTGCCCTTGTCCTAAGCACACTGCCACACAGTGAATGATGATGCCCAGAGGCTAAGTCTGTACTAGATCATAAAACAGCTGGGACTGGTGCTCAGGTCAAGTGGCACAATTGTCTTTGTCTGTGAAGATCTTCTGAGGGTTTATTGTAGAAGTTGTAACCTGTGATGTGTAGAATTCAGCCACTGGATGTGTCTATTTGCAAGTTAGAAAATTAAACACCTACTGAGAAAAGGAAGTAAGTCCTAGAAATCATACATGACACGGTATCTGAGTTTCCATTTAGTTTAACAGTTAGTCACGTCCTCAGACAACTTTCTGATTAAATGTACAGAAGCATATTTCACCTGGAACAGTGGCATAGGCATTTGGGAAGCAGCCACAGTGTAACATGATCACAGTATTATTCAGGTGGAAAGGGACCTTGGCAGGTCTCTAGTCCAAACTGCTGATCCGTGCAGGGGTAGCTCTGAGGTCAGATCAGATTGCTCAGGGCTGGGTACTGTGAGGTTTGAAAACCTGACAGAGATAGTACAGCCTCTCTGGGTAACCTGCCACACTGTTTGACAGTCCTCAAGACATCTGGGTGTTGGTTTATTTTTGCTTTGTAGCTCTTCTGTTCCAATGTACCACTGGAGTTTCTTGTTCACCTGCCATGCATCTCCTTAAAGAATCTGTCTGTGTCTCCTGATGAGTGCCTGTACACAGACACTGCTGTTAGATCCCCCCAAAACTATCCTCTATCCAGGCTGAAGGAGCTCACATCCCTCAGGCTTTTCCCAAAGTGCAAATGTGCTCGTCCTCCTGAGCATTCTGGTGGCCTTCTATTGGATGATTCTTAAGTTCTGAGCAGTCACATTTTCTGCACATGTGGCTGAGAGTAGAATTTGGGTGGGAACATTGCTTTTGAAGGTTATTTAATTCAGTATGCATTTGTAATACACAAGAGTACTCACTTAAACCTGTCATCACAAACACTGCGCATCTTCAGATGTTCCTCTTTGGACTTTCACATCACAAATGAAGATGTTTCTACTATAATCATATGTAAAATTATACTCCATATTATGTTCCTTCACTTCCTTGAGGCTTTCACTCTTCTCTGCCTCATTCCATTTTTCTCTTCCTCATTCCTTCCTGCTCTATACATCACATCTTCCTTAATATAGAAAAAATCCCATTCCAACAACCTTTTTTAAATACTTTTGTTGAGAGTGCATTTAAACTCAAAAGGCTGTAAAGTTACAAAGTACACAAAAGAAAAAAACACTTAGATCCAGTTTTGTTTTCTGTGATGGGTCTAGGCTTGTTTGAGATAATAATATTAATATTAGTAATAGTAGTGTATAATAGCAATAATAGTTATAATAATAGTGTATTGTGTCTTAAAGCAATATTGGCAAACTGTGCAACAATTTGAAATGAAAAATACAAAACAAAACAGAAAAAATCCCAAAACAAAACCATCACAGTCAGTTGTGACAGATACAAAACATTTCTTTTCCATGACTGTTTTCAAATTGTTATCCCAGTAGTTAGCATTTACAAAAAATAACTACCTTAAACTGACAGATTAAAACAATTTTTAATATATCTGAAATCTTCTGAATTATAATAAAAAACTTAAAAGACCGATTTAAACCAGAAATATGACATTTCTTTTGAAAAGCACTGTTTAAAAGAGTTCGATCTTTGGCAACTGGTTGCCCTCTGCTTTGGACAGGGAGTTACAATTTTCTTACAAAAATTTCCCCACTTTGAGCAGAGAAAATACATTTTGGAATTGGAATGCCAGTTTTGTGTTTCAGTCATTATTAAAATGGGCTCTAAGCCAGGCAACAAAGCAGAGAATGAGTCAAGCTACCTGCTGAGTCGTTGTGCCTGTGTGCATTCAGAGTGCTGCTCTTCCAAGATTAAATTTTTCTTTCTGCTACTTGAACTCCTACAAAAAAGAAATTATCTATTAAAAAAAAAAAAATGCTTCTACTCTGTGCAGAAAAATATTCAGGCCAGAAAGGCAATGCATGCTGAGGAGCATGATGGTCCAATTAAATGGTCAGAAGCAGTGTGAGAAGAAGAGGCAAAATTTCCCATCCCTGTTTCCAGTTTACTCAGTGACTTCATGAAATTAAAAACAAAGTTCTGGGAGATGGTGCTAAAGCCCATTGAATTGTTTTGTAAAAAGCATAATTATAGAGCCCTGGGCTGTCATTTTGAAGAAAAAGTGCCAGCCAAACTTGTCAGTGTGTGTATATGCCCAGAATACATTAGGTGTATTGGGCCTATCAGGGGACACAGGCAAAGGAATATTCAGTATCCAGGTTGCACTCAGACTCTCAAAATAGAGCAAACCTGGGTGTAGCTGGAAACATGAAAGCCTCTGTGGCTTTTCAATGTGAATTTTCAATGGCATTTGAGTGTCTTAAGTTGTGTGGTACCTGAGCATAGTTTTATTTAAATGCATTTCATTTCAGTTTAAACTCCATTATCTACATAATTACTGAGTTGTGGTCTAGTTCTCAATGTACTTACACCAGTTCTTTTCCTCTTTTTCCTTGTTTCATTTCTCTTTATGGCAGATACCAACAAAATAAGGATAAAACTGGTCACGCAGCCCAAGGAAAACAGCTCCTGTCTGATCCAGCCTCCTAAAGTTAGGAGTTCTTTCAAAGTAGTAATTTCAAAGGAGCAAGAGAAATGCTGATGAACTGACCTTGTTTAAATATCTTGGACAAAACAAAATTACTCATGCTGCATGCCAAAACCCATGCCAAAAATGGTTCTATCTTGCTTTGAGAAATGGTTTCTCTGGAAATCTTTATCTAAGGCAGAACATTTCTCAAAATATTTTTTTATTTCAACTGCAATTTTCGAATAAAAATCACTTTCTGGAGAAACGCTGAACTGCTTTTACCCAATAGCAGGGCCGGAGGGTTTTTAAAGTTAGGTTATGACATACAGGTTGGCAATACTTTTTTGACAAACATGGCAGATGGTTTCACCAAGCTCCAGATTTGTCTGTTTTACACTGGTTTATGAGCAGTCAGTAGCCAGTAAACTCTGCCCCTTCAGTGCAATAACAAAAGCAGTGTGCATGACAGCCTAAAGCACAAAAACCTCAAGCAGTTTGCCTCAGGATTTTCCTGGCAAGTTCCTATCAATTTTTCTTTAAAGTCTTGAAGGAAAGTTGGATAAAAACATCATTGTTTTGCTCTCCAGCCATGACATGCTCTCGACTCTCACCAGACAATCAGTCCCTTACAGAGGCTTCATCTTTTCTTAGTGATCCCTTGAAAGTGAGACTGGTATGGGCAGAAAAAACAAGGAAGGATTATACTTCAGCATTTTAAAAGGAATTATGTCAAGAGAGACAAATCCAAACAATGCAAATTAAGAATGATTTATTATTTTTTCTCTCCTGGAACAAATTATGCCTTGTCACAAAAATTGTTCCAAACACTCGTGTGGTCTGGTTTTGGATTATCACTATCTTTTGGGGCTTGTTTATTCAAAACAGTAAGTGATATATAATTAAAAACACTAGAGTGCTCAGTATTTCACACTGATGAGGGACATTTTGGATCAGATTACTGGTTGATCATTTGTTCTTTTGCTTGTCTCATTGTTCTTTGGCTAAGACTGCACCACTTGTTTATATGCCTTGAAATGGGCTCATCAGTAACGTGACAATCTAGCCTTGCCTTAGGATTGTTCTTAGTCAAGGGAAATTCAGACCAGAATCCACTTGAGTACTTGCTTAACCACCCTACTGGATCAGGAAAGGTGATCAGCATATTGGCAGAACAAATCTACCTGTATGATACTTTAATAGGAAAAGAAACTTATTTGGAACCTCTGAAGTTAATGTACATTGCACTTTTGTAACAAGCAAGCACTCAGGATTTGTTATGGAAGATAAAGGAAGTACTTTCTCTCTGCTGTTATTGGAGAGACAGAAAAATATTCTCAAGGTTACACATAGGTAAAGATAAATTGTCTAAAGATCCTGGGTGTCTCACAAAGAACCCAAATCACTTTTGAAGGGTAAAGTATGGAGCACAGGGCATCACCAGCATTTTACATAGGACACATTCTAACGTGCCCTTCTTGCTTCAGAAGTTACCCATATCTAATTATTTTGGGTTCATAATTCTTATGTTACTTTCTGCACTTCAGTCACAGCCATGGAGAAAAAGGCTTAGTAAAAAAAGCAGGACTGAATCAAACATATTTAGAAACTCAGACATAGAAACATAAAGAAACTACTTACACACATGGTATATTTGTAATGAACTAATTGAATGTTGAATTTAAAAGATCATCAGTAATGTGGTGGATAATCAAAACCCCTAGACAGCTATTGTTCAATTTTAGCAGGATTTTAACAGTAAAAAGGTAAGGGAACACTGGCACTACTGGTAGTGGAAGAAAAGGTTTCCATGAATGTATTAGGCAAAAAGCAGTGTGATCTCATAGTGTTAAAAGAGATCTGTTGGAACTTCCAAACTTACCAATTGTCATTGTATGACTTTACCTCTGACAGCAAATTGGTTATTGCTGCACAGGCCCAGCAACATGTGGCAAAAGGGATCTATTGGTGCCTTATCTCCACAGTGACAGCATAAATATCTTTTACTAGAATCAGTATTTTACTGTAAGGGTGACTGAGCCCTGGTTCAGGTTGCTCAGGGAGATTGTGGAATCTCTAACCCTGGAGATATATGTGTCACCTAGACATGGTCCTGGAGATCCAGCTGTACATGATCCTGTTTAGCAAGGGAGTAGACCAGATGCTCTCCAGAGGTCCCTTCCAAATATCAGCTTTTCTGTCATTCTATGGTAGTGTAACCTTCAATGCAAAAATTCTTGAAATTTTTTCAAAGGAAAGAAAGTAAGACTTTCAGAGGAAGGATGATATGAAGCTGGCTAAGAATGAAAAAAAAAAAAAAAAGGCTGGGACAGAATAGGAAATTCACCTAAATTCATATATTTAATAAGAAAAGATATCTAAGGCTATATATTATCATAGCTCTTCCTGTTTACCATACATTTTATTACATGAGCCTGCTGAAATTCAGTTGTATTTGCTTTTTCTGATAGCTGATAGTGCATGAAGACACAGCAGAACACACTGCTTGGATTTCTGCATGATAATGCAGAAGAAAACTCACATCAAACATGAAATATCTGCCACATTTATGTTACACTTCTGTCTTTGTGATTTGATCCCTATTAAACAGCCTGGAAACCTTACCAAAGCCACTAAGAGTGAATCCCCACAAATATATCTGAAATATGACCACATCAGGTCTCTGTAGCAGTGAGATTTACCTATTGTCAGATGCAGCAGCTCTTTCAGAATCCCTTTTCTCCTTATAACTTCATTCTCTGGTAAAGCCAAATTGTATTTTCTTCAGGGTTCTTTATTGTCTCACAAGGAAAAGAAAATTCCAAATAGTTGTTCATTCTATAGCATATAGTCTTCCTTTTTGCTCCACAGCTCTCAAGAAGCTCCTTAATTAAGGTTGTTGTTTGACTGCTTTTCAGACAGGATCTTCCTGTATTCAGTTCTGGGTATCTGGAGGGATGTCTGAAGTCTCTGTCCGCATGATCTAAAATACCTTAGACACTTTTTCAACTTCCTAGTTATTTTTTTAAGTTCTCATCCTCTGATACCATTCAAAGAAGTCTTTCAGGCCTTCATTCATATATCAGTTCAGAAGACAGCCGTATTTCATAATATTGGCATGAGTTCATCTCACTGGAGTTCACATGAGTCCTTTGAGATGAATCTTGAAGACTTCCTTTATTTTAAGACTTGTAAGTGAAATATCTTGCTTGATCTGCAAAACACCTTAAAAACAAAACCCTGTTCTGTTACTTTTCCAAATAAAATTTTACTTGATTAGCAGCTGATTCACACAATTTGCAATTAATTGACTTTAGATTGCTTTAGTTGGACATTTAAAACCACATTACAAAGATTTGTGACGTTTCTGTCAGGTCGCGTTCTCTTCAGACTTGGTAACTGACTAAGTACTTAATGAAGTGTTTTCATACAGAAAATCGTGGGCAAATTTTGGAAAGCTTGGATAAACCAACAGATGTCCAAATATTTAAATATTGTTTAAGCTTAATAAGTTGTGTTTTGTGACAACCTCAAGGCATGAGTTTCTCTCAAATACTTCCTAATTGTGATGGTGCCAAAAATACACAGATGTTGTAATTTCTTAAAATATGACAGATGCATATCTAATTCTTCAGCAAATAATTCCCTGTAACCATTTAAAAATTATATTAAACAGATTTATTTTGGTTTGATTTTAGAAAAGGCATTATGAATTGTGTGTCTAACTGTGCTTACTATAAATTCTCTTCTTTTTTACAAAAGAAGTTCTTTTCTAAAATACCAGGAATTATACCGAACAATTGGCAATCAGTTATGCTTAAAGCAAGGAAAATCCTGTGATGGCTTCTTGAAGTTCCTAACACCTTTTCAATTTTAGAGTATTTATCAGCATAGAAGTAATGGTTAAAGTCAGATTATCTTTTGTGAGATGAAAAGGAATGCCCAGAATCTTACACCTTCCAAATTTATCCAATTAATCTAGCTCACCTAATCAGTGTTTGGAGGCATAAATTATTGCAACAAGATTCTTTTAATAGATCACAAATGTCCAATAAAAATGAGTTTTTCCTCCTCACACATGCAGAAATAAATCATCTGTATAAAATAGAAATTGCCTGTTGCGTTTTTTATGAAAATAACAGAGCAGTTCAGACAATGTAGCCAAGGGTGGGACTACCAGTGGTTATAAATAAAACATTAACAACGTCATTGTATTTCCCTTGACTTCCACACTTGTATCTCTGGGGAAATAAAGGCCCTGTTACTTACAAACTTGAATTCCTGTCATTGTACTTTGGGAATCAGTTGCTTGAGATGAAAACCTACAACATTTGCCCAAGGTTATCATATCTGGGGACATTCACAAGCACTGTAGATGTGATGTAGAGTTAATTTTTTTTTTCTTTTTCTTTTTAAAATTTTTTTTTAGAAAAGCACAGAGTTTGAGAGACTTGTAATAAATCAAGATAAGCAACAAACTGGTAGAAATTGCAGTAGAAAAGTGAAACATTTCACACTCTTTTTTATTTAATTAAAAAATAACCACAATTTACTATTATAATAACAACCTTTTTTTTTTTTAAGTTTTCAGCCTGTCTGGAGTGATGATGTGTCAAGTTTTGCAAAAGCACTTATTCATCATTTCCTTCCTGATACCTTTTCCTCCTTTCTGCCACTACTCTGTTAAAGTGAACTAATCCCAGCAAAACCTTAAGCAAAATGCCTTTTTCCCTACTCTAGCAAATGCCAATGGGTCGTTTTCTCTCAGCATTTACAGAA
>VYXF01006937.1:400039-411864 GCA_013397295.1 Polioptila caerulea
AAGGGAAGGGAAGGGAAAGGTAAATTATTTGTCTCAGACAAATTCTACCCTTTGAACTTCACTGGTGTGACCTACGTAGATAACTATTTCTGGTTAAATCAGGTCAGGGAGTATTCGAACAAAAGGATTGGCAGAGGCAGAACAATGCATGAGCTCACATTTTCATGCTTCTTAGTTTTCTTGTAACATATGATGAAAGAGACATCTAAACAAATGCATTATTGCACTAAGTTTCCTTTCTTGCCAATCAGTCTGCATATGCCGATCTTTCCCATCGAATATACGAATTCAGGGAAAAATAAACTCCAAACAAAAATGACTCAATTAAGTTCATACATTAGTTGGAACTGTACCAGTTCAAATTTCTACACTCACATTTATCAAAGAACTTGTATGAGAATGTGAAGCTCTCAGGTCAAAACCTGTATTCGATTGCTATTTGTGCATAGTCAACAAGGGTTAGGACATCAAATTCAGACAACAGAATTTTTGCACAGAAATTGTTTTTAGATTTTCAGATAGTCTCAATAAATTTAATCATCTTGATGATTCATATAAAAATTTCCATTTATCAGAAAACATTGTTTTTCATTTTTAAGTACAAAAAATATTGGTCTCTTCAGTAGTGTAGAGTATCCTGTGTCCTTTCCTCATGACATATTTATTATACCTGGATTTTGTCCAGAAAAATAAATGACTGATGTGAATTTACTTATTTTGATATCACTGTTTTTAAGATAATTGAATTCACAAAATATATTTATTATGAATGACCCTGTCTGTCCCTCCAGAAGACCAATGGGAATGCTATTATTGATTTCCCAAAGAAAAGGATTAGGTTAAAAACATCTGAATCAATGCCAAGAAAAAGTTTGTTTTGGTCTGAGCTTATGGCTAATTCCTTAAGCCAAAAATAGAGATAAAGGAAATGTTTCACCCTGATCATTAATATTAACCCATTTGAATCAAAGTATGTGTTACTCTAACTGTGATTTTAGAAATAGAAGCTGTACGGAATATGCATCCAGCCATTGTCTGGAAAAGGTGATCCAAATGTACTGGTGGCTTAAGTGGTGACTAATGTTACATGTGGAGAAATAATTGGTTAGGACACAGATGTTAAGATGAGGAATGTATGATAAAAGAGACAATATGACATCATTTGTCCTTGACTGTATCTAAAATTTATGTGACAAGACACAGACAAATTTAAGGAACTCAAACTCAATAAACAGATGTAGGTAACACCTTTCACTTTTAACTTATTTATCCTATCCTAAAAAGTCTAAAACTCTAAGTCTAAACTCTGAGTCTGAAACTCAGACACTAAGCTTCACCTCATTTAGTTTTAAACAGCTAAAAGATTGAAAATTAAATCTGAATTAGTCACTATACTCTCACCAGACCCAAAGGAGAGAGAATAATAGATTACTCAGAAGACAAATCCTCTGAGCAACCTTATACCCTAAAGTCCAGATGCAATTAATCACCTTCAGAGACAACTGATTTTATTCATGCAAATAAATCTTATAAAAGCTGCTTCAGGTTTAGCATATATCATGCAGATGCCTAGCTTGGAAATTACTTTATTTCAGAGTACAGCCTCCAGCACACTTTTGGTGGGTAAACAAGAAGATCAGAAAAAACAGAGCTCCATTTATCCAGAAAACATCTGCCATTGTCTAGTCATTGATGGAGGTTTTATTTGCCTCCTTCTTCTGGAGAATTAACACAGTGTTGTTTACACACACTCTGGCCAACCTAAAGAAACTCACTAGACTACTTAGGTCTATACCTAGCTTTAGAAAGGGAAGGGTTCTTTTTTTTCCCTGTTCCTCCGCTGCAATTCCCTTACAGTTCAGACTGCAGTGCTCCATTGTTTTGCCAGATGACCCTTTTCCACCAGCTGCTCATCTTCTCTGCTATCTGCATTACAAGTGGATCTTGCTCTGACTCTGTGAGAGTTTTGTCTTTTTGTCTGCTTACACTGGGGCAGTGACTCACAAACTACATGCCATTCCTTGTGGCAGAAGACAACTCAGCTCCAAGGTCCACTGTAACTCTGTCATCAAGGCTTCCCTGGGACTTTCAGGATATGTCTGTATCAATAAATAGGATTAGCCAGGAATCCAGGAGTGCTGCAGCTTACTTGCACACATCTAAACCCTCTTCTCCACAATGCATCCCATCCCATATACACAAAAAAAAAAAGTGACTGTGTCCAGATTCTTTACTGGAACAGTCTGATTCATGCATCATACCATCCATAACACACCCAGGCATTATCTAGGCCAGGTCTAGCTGGCACAGTCATAACCACACTGCTATATGGAGGTTCTCTCAAGAGTGGTGAATTTAACTCACCCATCCATCAGCTAATTAGAAATATATGCAATTACACTTTCCTGTTTCCCAAAACTTGCTCTTGAACAGTAATGTTTAGGTCTAGAACTGTTCATGGTGTTCAATGGGCTGGCATGTTCACAAAGCAAGTCACCTGCCAAGGGGGTGGCAATAAGTGGGACATGAAGCCCTCAGAAATGATGGTTGATGTACATTCTTAGGAACATATTCCTCAAGATCCAAGGGAATGGCTTGAAATTCTGTCCAGAGAGGTTTCGATTGGTTATTAGAAAAAGTCTCCTCACCCAGAGGGTGTTTGGGCACTGCAACAGGCTTCTCAGTAAAGTGGTCACAGCACCAAACCTGTCTGAGTTCAAGAAGCCTTTGGACAATACTCTCAGGCACTCAATACTCTCAGGACAATACTCTCTCTTGGGGATGGTGCTGTGCANACCCCAACCTGACAGGACCAGGAGTTGGACACAATGATCCTTGTGGGTCCCTACAAGCTCAGCATAGTCCAAGATTCTGTGATTCCTCAGCTGCTGGTATGTGGTAGGAACCACTGATTACATGTTTACAGCTAACATGAAAATTTAGGGAAGGAATCACATTCTCTAGCAGTTCCCTCCCCTTTTATTCCAGATGCAAGAAATATATACCAGTGTCATCTCTCACCTATTGAGCTTGCTGGAGTTTAAAATACTAAAAGAGAAAAAAGGTTTGCTTAAAATAGCAGCTGAAAAAGGAATGATGAGAAAGGGAGTGGAGCATGTCTTTTTTTAATAGGGAGGGCAAGCACAGCGATACGTTGGCCAGTTCATTATTGGTCTGAAGCATAACAGTGTTAACTAACCTCAACTGCCTTATGCCATCAATAAGCAACAATAAATCTGCCTATCTGTATTATCAGCCCATAAAAAGGACTCAAATTTAATAGCAATTAATTTCAACATTTTTACATTCATACTGATAAGATACTTTTGGCAAATTGGATGTTACCACAAAAGTTACAACAGTTGCATTCTTAAATGTTATGGCATCTTATCTTTGCCCTAATTCTCATGGCTTTTGCTCTTTGCATCTGGATTTCTGGCACAACACAGCTATGAAAGAAATTATTTCAGTCAAGAGAGTCAAAGGAAGGTTTGCATCAATCTAAATGCACAGGAATCATATCTGAGGGATGTAACTTGTATTTAACCAGGAAATTCGCACTAAAATAAAATGTCTTGCTTGCAAGCGAATTCTGTGTTTAAAAATAGGCAAAGGAATGATGGCATTCACGTCATTAGAGTAGGTAGGCAAGGAATCTGTGTGAGAACATGGGATAATGGGTTATCATTCTTTTCTATTTAACCTAAAAATATGACTCTGGTACTTTATTTTTGACATAATAGAAGCTAGCTCATTCTGCTGACTGTGAACAGCAATAGGGGAAATGGCTAAGATATCCTCTTTGACTGAAATCCTCTTTGACTTTTTGCCCAAATTTGAATGACCCTTTTGGAAGATGCAATATTTGCACTTGCTTTTCTTCGTTGTCTTTTTATTTTCCTCCTCAACTGCTGGCCAGAAAAAGAAATGATGAAGAACCAAATGCAAGATAGTTATTGCACAATCTCATTCCTGACTGGAAACAAAAACAAAACCAACAAACAAAAAAAAATATTTGACATGGACATAGATTGAGTTCTAGTGTGTCAAAGATGTTTCCAAAAAGTGCCCAGAGCTGCATATGCTAACCCAAACTGAATGCACATGCCACCTAACATGAGGTAATACAGTACTGTGAATTTCTGTTCAATTACTTTGCATATTTTACATGGTCCCATTCTGAAAGACAGTTGTATACGAATGACAGCCACACCAGAAAAGAGGAACACAGCGCACAGAAGTAAATCCCCAAATAATTTTATCAGTTGTGCAGATTAGTGAGCACAGGAAGACAAAGATGTGCTAGAGTAGGGCTCCTGGGTCACCACGAGACTGGCATGGTTGAGAAAGAGAAATGAGCACTACAGACCTGGAATGGTGAGAATGATGCAGAAGAATCCTGGAAACACACAACATCTCGTTGTCATTTTCAAGAGGCTGAATATTTATTTATTTTAAGGACATTATCATTATCTGCAGGTGAAAAACCCTGGAGAATTTATTCCCAGTGTACAAAGAACCTTTAGCAAGACAGATTTGTGTGGACCACAGCTAAGTTTGGAATAGGCTTTCTAAGAACTCCTCACCTGTTTGAATAATCTTTCTGAAACCTGAAGTTGAAATTTCAGGACAAAATTAAACACTATTCATTCTGCCCACCTACGACAGAATCACAACCTTATTCAGTTACACTAAAAAGACTATAAATACATCTGTAGGAAAATACTGGCATTATGAAAGAGAGGAGGTATAAGCTGCTGCAAACAGTAAGGGAGCAAGATCAAGTTTCCAAAGATAAAAAATGAAACAAAAAAAAAAAAGTCAGCAAATTTCACCTATGAAGGAAGGTGAGGTAATAGCAGCAATATTGAACATCAGTTTTATCAAAACAGATATCTGAGTCATGTTGTTTGGCTGAGAATCTGTAACATGAAGGTGTCTCAGGGTAATACATTCATATTCAGAAGCTTTGAAGCAGGAGAGTTGGAGAAGAAATCAGATTACCTTGGGAAGAAACAGTATTCTGTGCCTGTGTCATCCAGTAAAGTTCAAGTCCTTCTATGGGAAGATTTCAATAGATGTGGTCAAGGTTTCAGAAAGTATATCAGGTATAACAGGAAGAGATATGCCAGCAGCAGAATTTCAACAACAGAGTGATAAAAATGAAATAATAATTTGAAAAAATAAAGTAACAAAAAAAAAATAACTAAAAGATTAGGGAAAAGTGAAGAAAGCAGCAGTGGAGAAGAGTAAACAATGGAACAGAGATAGAGCTGGACCTTGAAGACTACATTCGTACCCCATGAGAACTAGGGAGAAATGAAGTGTGCATTGATATTGTGCCATAATAGGGTATTTTACTTGAAAAAAAAATGAATGGCAGTAGCAGAAAGTGTCCAGCTTAAAAAAGTGATGGAAAGAGTTTAAGGAGTTAATTTCTGACACTGAGGGGAATATGATTTCACTGTCCTGGAAGTTTAAAAGAAAGAGATACAGGTACATGTCTCTAGCAAAACAGAGAAAGAAGGGTCATGAAGGCGAGGTCGCAACAAAATGGTACCTAAAGGTCAAGGATGGGAGAGAGCTAAAAACAGTTTAGGGAGAACTTTTCCCTGGAGAAATCAAAATGTATTTTTGAGCAGGAAGTAGCTTTGGAGAGTTCCTCTTGAAACAAGAATACTCCATTTCCTGGAGATAAAAAATAGATTGCTGTTAGGAGCAAAGAAGTCCACTTGAGGTAATGGTGGCTTGATCTAAGAGCAAATATATGACCGGGCTTCTAGAGCATCTACAAAATGTTATTGTAGATCTGTCAAGTCAGAAGAAAGGTAATGCTGTGTTAAGGGCTGCCAGTGTATTGATTGTACCAAATTCACACTTGGGCCAGCTGGGTACCAGAGTTCCGGGCTCCTCAGTCCAAAAGAGATACAGAGTGGCTGGAGAGACAGCAGCAAAGAGACACAAAAATTATGACCTTCACAAGTCTTTTCCAACCTCAACCCCTATGTGATTCTGATGATAGTATCTCTGACTACCAAACCCACTCAACAACTGAAGGATCAAAGACAGAAGGAGAAAATATCACACAAAACCACAGTAATTTAGAAATCAAAATGGATTCCAGAAAAACAAAGCAAAACAACTCCAGTGCACCTAGGAGAAAAAAGGACAGCCAACTAAGAGAGGAGTCTGTCATACAGCAACAGAGTGGTCTGTCTATTATAAGGAACTTTGAGGTTTCAAGCCAATACCTGTAAGAGTTATGTAAAAAGGATTATTTTAATAGTGACCATACACCTGAACAAAAAGACTCTCTTAGGTCTTTAAGTCCTCAGTCTGTTAAGATAATGTGACACCCTTTTGTAAGGGAAAGAAAGTTTTTGAACCCAGAAAATCTTCGTAACATCAATAAAAAGTCAGATTCTGAGACTTCTTCCAGGGGCCACCTTCTACAAATAAAACAGTATCTGGAAACAGAATTCCTATATTGCCTTGGCAGTATACTATCTTCTAGCACTTAATAGAAATCTGTTTAAAAATGGATATTAACAATTTGAGCCTTTGCCATATAAAAGAAGACATTACTCCATTACAAAATTTTTAAATGCTAGAAGGTAGATTTTGTTGCAAAACGCACAAGGTAACAATAATATATATCTGTTTACAATATATTAAGGGCTGTGTTTGTTAATGTCCTGAGGAGACATCTCTGTAGTAACTACAGAATGTCTACATAGAACACAAATCCTTCAGCAACACTTTGAAAAACATAGCTAAAGTAGCCATGTCATCAAGCAGCTGCACCGATTTGAAAGAGTGTAGTTTCAATTCACTAGATCTGGGCCTCTCAAACGTCTCCTACCAAAAATTTCCAGTAGAACCAGCAGTGTTAGGAATTTCCAAAAGATAGTAGCCAGCATCAGTCTTTGCTGACCTGTAGAAGACAGTGCTCTGATGTTCTCTGAATTGAGAGCTGATGAGCTACAAAGATATTTCCATGGCCAACACTCAAACTGAGAAAATGTCCAAGAACTGTTTTCATTCTCATTCCAACATTTGATTGAAACAAAAGTGAAGAGTTTCTTCAAAGATTCAAAAATCAGATCAGTAAAAATCTACTTAGAAATGTGAGATCTTTTTATGTCTTATAAGAGAAAATCTTAGAGCCCAAGATCATGACAAATTGCAGAAAGACTTTTCAAGATCTCTGAGCATTTAAGTAACTTCTAGTCAACCACATAAACAGTACTTCTGCCTCCTGGGTATATGGCATCTAACCATTATCTCTTGCTTAATTCCCTGAGTCTGTCAGTGCAGTTTGGTGAAAGGTGCAGAATCATGGAATCACTTAGGTTGGAAAAGGCCCTTAAGATCATTAAGTCCCCTCAAGGGAAAAACTCTCACCTTAGAAATGGAGGTGTCTCCCTCTCCAACAGAAGCAGAGAATCCCAGGGACCATTTTAGTTGTTAGGAAGTGCAGCCACATTACTGCCTGGAAGGAACACCAGTGTGTTGTGAAAGAACCAGATTTCATCACCACTTAGGCCTAGCCCCACAGAAATAGATTTCATTTTGTAGCCAGGTGGAACCATCCTGTGCAGAGCCAAGCATGAAGTAAGCAAGAAGCCTGTGGACAGCCAGCTCTCTGGCACACGAAATCTCTCTTTTACTTCACAGCATGTATTTCCTTATTTTTAACTGAGTAATTTTATTGGTGTGCAGCTTATCAGTACATTTTAAAGCCAGAATGTGGTGGCAGATTTGCTCTATCCAGATGAACACCAGTTTTTGTATTACATGGTCACACTTGCAAAAAAATATGGATGAGTGAATCATTGCACCTCTTGCTGAGGTCAGACATTTTGTCTGGAAATTAATTTAATCCAGACTTGAAAAGCTTGCCTGGAGTAATCCCTGTGTAACAACATAAACAATGTATGGTCAGTTATCACCTCCCTTGTATAAATGCATATACTACACAGCAACTGAAGCATGTACTTTTTTTTTAACAACTGATCTTATCTAGGTTTTCTGTGCGATTCTGATCCAAATTTCTCTTACAGCTGGAATTTAAAAGTAAACTTGTTCACCTTTATTCTATTGAAGTATCATAGGAAAAAAACAAACAAAAAAAAGGTTTTAATAATTTCCATAAAATTCAGAAACACTATTCTTTCAAATCTGCAGCTACTTCCCCAAACCCCTTTCAGTACCTTTTTCCTTAGTAGACAATGATTCAGTGCGTTTTATACCTCAATTTAATAACATGCTGCTATATCAGTTTCAGAACTCTAATTTACATTGTGATTTCCTTTGCTGCTGAATAGAAAGGATGAGGGGAATAAATTTTTCTAAGTGACATATAGGTTTTAATTTTAGAGTTAGTTGGGAAGAAAAATTTGAGTTATCTGCCAGTCTGACTCAAAGGCTTGAACTTAATTCCATTTAAAAAAATCCTTAAGCTCTTATTAAAAAGATTATAAGAGACAAACGTTTTCTTCTCAGTACAAATTTGATTGTTTTTCATTGTTTTGATCTTGCAATCATGTACAATGTAATCTATATCAAAGCACATATCTGCATCCAAACTTCATGTTTCATTGGTGCTACTGGTAGGATTTCATTGTAACTTTTTATTATAAAATGCATTTTGTTTCTTTGTTTCAAGAATAAGGTATAATGTCAATACACGGCAATTGACAGACAATACTATTATTAATGGAAGCTGCTTAGTTTTGTAGAAAAAGACAAAAGTATAGTTACACATCTTACTAAAAAGTATTCCATATTTTTGCACAAGTTTAGACTAAGAAAAAAACTGAGACAGATAATGTCATTCCTCTTTATTATCCATCCAGTACATGAACATATGCAGTTACAAAACTGCAATATCCTAATATCTCAATTTCTCAAAATGCTTTTATTGTTTCAAAATCGCCACTGGTAATGTTTCTATAGTAACTTCAGTAACACAGAAGACTATTTTCTGACTTTAATTCAACTCATGCATCTAATGAGTGGCTCACACTGAGACAGCTATTCTTTCTATTCATCCCAGACTTGCCCCAGTTAGTGGGCAAATTTCCACAAGACTCAGTAAAAAGAAAAGCAGGCCTGATGGGGCAGATTTCTGAGGCTGCTTTAGTTGCTGAACAACATAAACAGAAAATTAATGGGATTTGCAAAAGTACCTGCAAACCCATAACAAAATTCTCATTGATTCAATAAAGTATTACATGAATTAAATATACAATCCTGCAATGTGTCTCATAAGCTTGCTAGTTAAAGGACTTCTTGATGCCACAATTTTGACCATTTCCCATGATTTATATTACATGTAACATAATACTCTTTAAAGTCTTTCTGTTGTCAAAAATCATCCTGGTGATGATTACAAGTTATTTGTAAATGGCATTCCAAATTAAAAAAAAACAAACAAAAAAACAAACAAAAAAAAACCCAGTCTGAACATTATGTCATTGATGAAAATGTTGCACCTGACTTACAGTTAGAACAGTGACTGGCTAATTCATATAATTGTTAATATCTGCTGGGATGAAATGCAGTGAAAGTGCAGAATACAATAAAATGAGTAACAGGCAGTCTGGAGGGTCCAGCTTTCTCTGCTTTGTACAAAAGTGAACTTTCTGTAGGACAAGGAATATTTTTGCACCCCAGAGGAGAAAAAAAAAAAAAAAAAAAAAAAAAAAAAAAAACAAAAAAANAAAAAAAAAAAAAGTCAGACACATTAACAGCAGCTTACATAATCTTATATAATGTATTCCATACAGCTCAGTAAGGAATTTCTCTCATAGCTTAATTAGTAGAGGCCACTTAAGGGGCACATATTTATTATATTTACAGACGTTTTTCTCTTGTTGCAGTCTAAATTAACCTTGTTAGTTGATCTTTATTCAAATTACAGTTAATTTGCCGAGATATCTGATAAGGTCTTGATATTTAATACAGTAATATCTTAATCCTCACATAAATTTATGCAAAATTATGTAAATTTAATTTTCATTAATTAATGGAGACTATCCCACAGCATATGCTGGGTTTAATTCCTCAACTATCTGAAAAAATACTAGAAACAAAAAAGGGTGGTAAATTTAGCTAGTTGCAGACAGAAGCAGCTTAGATGCTTTGTCACATAGACTCATTTTGTGCAATTTTAATGCGCTTCAGGTATCAGCATCTGCCAAAAATTTTGTATATATTAAGTTTGTATATGTAAACGTTAAACATTTCAGAAACTAAATTGCTGCTACTAAAACTTCTAGAGCTGAACTAAGTGGCAGCAATGGAGATGCCTCTAGTAGCAAACGTCTTACAGAGTTATGATAGTGCAAATGTTAGCAAACACATCTCACTGTAGTCACAACATATTTCTTGATCATCTGGATCAGCATAAAAGCCTTTGAGACTTAGCTGGAGCCTTTCAAGTAAAAAAAGCATTTTGAGACTAAAGTTAATGCTATGTTAATTGGCAAGGGTTTCTAAATCAATATTGCATTTAGCAAAACATTGTTCACGTATGGATTGCTAAATTAGAAATGGAGAAAATGCAAAAGTGAAAACTGAAAAGACTGTTTAAATGCCCAGGGCTCAGAATATAATATTGAATTCAATGTTCATACTTTACTTTTTGGGAAGGGACTCAGCCACGGTGTTTAAAAATTAATCATGTTGCACAACGCAGTCTTGAAAAGCCTGCACTTGGAAAAATCAGTCTTCCAGCTGGAGTGCAATCAGCCTCCAGGTACTCTTGTACGGTTTAGAAGTGACTTTAATGCCTTTATTCCACAAATACTGTAATTTAAAACGGGAAGAAAAATCACTGTGACGCAAATGAAGAAATTGATCAAGAATGATTGAATGGGAAATGTGTTTAATAGAGAAGTCTTTTAAACACAGATGGAAATGTGAAAAGGAATCTAAGTGAGGACAAGAAAAGGTTGTCTGCTACAGTAGCGCAAGGGTATGTTAGCAGGAGATGCTGGAAAGAGTAGATAAATCAGATCACCAATTTTTCAAAAAAAAAAGTATGTGGTTTTCAGTGTTTTCCCGGATATGTCAATAATGTAGGTGAGCAGGTTGCTTCTGTAACAAAGCACGTACATATTCAGGATTTAGAGTCCAGAACGACTTAAGAAAAAAGAACATCCGGGAGATGTACAGAGAGATGCTGAAGAACAGTTTTAAATTCAACTCTCTTTAGACAGACTCCAACCTGCAGAAGTTGTTCTCAGTCTCCACAAAATCCTGTACAAATCTCTTTCCTCCTTTCCTTACGCTTCACTGAGGGGTGCAACGACAGGAACGAGTTCGCTGAGATCAGACGCCTCGCCCTGCTAAGGCTGCCCAAAGCGGCAACCAACCAGATAACCGAACTGCAACTTCAGAGCTGTCAAACCACTATTTCTGATGTAAGATAGGTTTTGTGAAGCGCTTTAAAACGTGTCACTAAACCCGCAGACGTTGTACAGGCAGCTTCTCCACCATGTGCGCGCCTCGAGCTGTGCAAGGGGGTTTCTGCAGCGGGGAGAATCCCGTACCCGGCTACTGGGAGTGAGCCTCGTACAGGGCAGCAGGGAAGTACCCTCGGCTTCCCAGATGTCCTCCAGCAACGCCCATACCTCTTGTAACCACCCTCCTGAACAATTGCTCCAAAGCCCGCAAAGTCTGCCTCTTTAGGCTGCCAAGTGTGCCTGGTACCAGACAAGGGGGAGGTCGCAGGGCATTTCGCCTGGCCGGTACCGAGGCTGGCAGCCCAGCGGCCGGGGGGCACTCCTGGCAGCGGCGATGGGAGGCTCCGCGGGGCC
>VYXF01006937.1:412314-451765 GCA_013397295.1 Polioptila caerulea
CACAACGCGTCCCGCCCGGCCGCGCTGCCCAAGGGCGCGGGGGCGGCCGGGGGGCGGCCGCGCTCCGCCTCGCCCCCCATGTGCACGGGGCAGACGGAGATCAAGGAGACTTTCAAGTACATCAACACGGTCGTGTCCTGCCTGGTCTTCGTCCTGGGCATCATCGGCAACTCCACGCTGCTGCGGATCATCTACAAGAACAAGTGCATGAGGAACGGCCCCAACATTCTCATCGCCAGCTTGGCCTTAGGCGACCTGCTCCACATCATCATCGACATCCCCATCAATGTCTACAAGGTGAGGAGGGGTCGGGGATGGACTCGGGAGCGGGCGCGGGGGTCCGTCGGTCGTCCCTCGGTGCTCCTTGCCGGGCCCCGCCAATGCCCGTCCCCTCCGCGGGGAGACGCGTCCCTTCCTGGCTGGGAGACACCCGTGGACTTCCCCTCGCGGCAAAACCCTGCCGGAGGGTGGTGTCCTGGTGAGATGTAGTCGCAGATGGCAGCCTCTCTGTGCCTCAGTCCCATCCCGCTCAGCGTTCCAGGCTGGGAATAGGGCAGAATGGAGGTGGCCAAGCTCTGAGAATCACCTGAAAACAGGTGCTGTCGCAAGGATAAAGGAAGTAAATGCAGTAGATAAATGTTCAGTGGGATAGTCCAGGAATGGAGGGGAGGCACAGAAAACTCTTTCCTGTGGGTACCACTTGGTCCCTTGTGCTCAGCTCCAGCAAGCTTGGTCATGATACTTTACATGGGTCTGTACAGTCCCTTTTGGCGCGGGGCCTTTTCTAGGACAAGATCGTTCAGCTGGGCGGTTTTATACTTCCCTTAGTTGGGAGGAACGATGCTTTCCTGAGCTGTGAACCCTTTCACCCTTTGCCAGTGTTGCAGCATGGGCAGCCGACAGGGAATGATCCACACCTGCTCCTCTTGCACCTTCAGAAGTCTGTGTTTTGATCTGATAGGACTTGCCATGCAGGGAGTACAAACCTTGTCTTCTCTACCCAGCTTGTGCAATCCATTTGTCCTGAGGAATTAGTTGGGCAATTGAATCCAGCCTCTAGTTGTAATCTAGCAGAAGGTGTACTGGAAATAATAGAGCTCTTTCTGCTTTGAAAGTTTACAGTCTGGATCCCTGAGCATCAGTGACTTCATAAAGTGAACAGAAGAGTCTTCATCTATCACCTTCTCTTCACTTTGTATGCATGATTATAAACTAGGGGTTGTTAGTTGTACTTTTAGAAAGCCACATTGAAGAGACAGATTTTGAATCCATAATGATTATCCCAGAAGCTACTGAGATGAGACAATCTTCTCTCTTTACCCTTTTAAAGTATTTAAGTATTACAAAGTGAGGAATGTCATCATTGTGTTAATTTCATGATCCAGTTAATTTGGATTATATGATAATAGTTCTCAGATTTGAAATTTTAGTGGGTTTTATACTATACACTCAATTCTTGTGAGTGTGCCCTTTTAAATGAAGGTGAGATTTAGAAAACAAAATAACTGCTTTAAAAAGGTGTTTCTGTAAAAAAATATATTGAACAAAAAGATTTATTTCATCTGTTCTCAGAAAAAATCAAAAAGATTAAATCAATAACAGCTGGTCAGTATAAGACTTTGCAATGTCAGTGATAATTTCAAAATTAATGTTAATATGCAGTGATATACCTCCGTTCTTATCTTGATTGAATGTCACATTATGAGTAGATTGGAGCAGGAGGAATAAAGGGTCAGACTGCTAACCAATAAATGTTATACTAGCTGCCAGTCTGGGATTTTTAATGTGCTATTGATAATGCTAAGAGCTGTGCAATAGCTCTCAGGTGCTAAATCTCCCTCACTGCTACCAATCTTACTGAAGAGCCCATAATCACTTTATATAATTCCTTAGAATAATGAGTGAAATATTTGCTGTTTTAAGACAGATTTTTTAAATAAATGCAAGTTTTAAAAAATAAAAAGGGAAAAACACCTATTAGATACTGTGTTTATTTAATCAAAATTTTGAGAGCAGTTTGATTTGACAACTTTTTATCAATTCTACATCTCATTTCTTTCCAGAGCAACAGGGAGAATACATACAGTAATGCAGTAAAAAAACTGGCTTTGATCACTCATAATTACAAGTAGCAAAGGCTCCCTCAGTAAATCAAGTATACTCAGCAATTCTAACTTGCAGTTTGAAACAATTCAAGACTGCATGAAACAGAAGGAGATTCAGAATTTGCTACCACATCGTCAGTAAAGCAGCTGCATGAAACAGTGTGAGAGAATTTCTCATGTTAATAAAATGTCAGCAGTTTTTTCCACAACACATGTCCTAGAAAGTGTGAAAGTGTCTGAGAATGCTTTCCAGACAGACCCATAGGAGGCAATTCAAAAGTTGCACTAGAAGCTTTTTATTAGGTATTAAAAGGGATAACTGCAAAAGATGTCCCCTGTGACTATTTAAGGGAATACATAAGTAGCTGAAAAAGTGCACAAATAAAAATTGAAGTCTCCTAAATCAAGGGTATCTAAAGTAAAACAGGTGTTACCTAGATAGAGAGGCAAATGTAGTCCAATGCATAATTAGTCCATTGCACTTCCTAAATTTGAATATTGTGCAATATGTTCAGTAGAAAATGGAAAATATCAGAATCTGTCACACAGTCAGGAAACTGGCTATGAAATGAGGGCTTGAAGGGCATTCAGTTCCAGCATGTAGAACCTGGCAGACCTTTTTGGCATTCTAGGTCTTGGTAAATGGTCTGGCTTTGCCTGCATCTCCGAGCTGCAGAGAGGGAAGCAGAGGCAAGTCTGAGACAGTCATTCTGCAGTATGTCATGTTTTAGCAGTGTAGATACTTTGCGAAATTGCTTCCAACTGGATGTGCAGGTGATCTGTGCTGCTCCACTAGACAAAGTGAGCACGACATCCTTGTCATTTGAGGCTGCAAACAGCAATTAAGAAGCAGAAGGGTAGAGTAGGTGGTCAGTGAGCTTTTAATGTTCTTCTCTGCACTGAAACTTTAGGAGACAAGACAGTGGCAGCTTGTGCACCTGACAATACAGGTCTGCAGTTCTGAATAATTTATGTTGACTTTCCCAAGTAAATAAAGTTGTTAAGTCCTATGTCTAAGACACCAAAACATCAGGACTGGAAATTCCTAACTTACACTAGCTTTTTCTCTCATAGGCTTAAAAAACCATAATCAAATCACACAGTAACATGCCTTCTCTCCTGATACACAAACAACATCTCTCTCTCTTACTTTGTGATAATTATTACTGTAGATTACATCCAGTTTATTGTCATATCCTAGTGGACTTTTAACAAGGGGAGCAATCTAGGCTCTGCACATTACTGTGAGGCATTCTGAACTCTGACTACCAGCCAATGTCTGAGGAAGAATATCTACCTGGCAACACTGTCATAGGTTCCTTTTCCTCAAAGTACAGTGGAAGAGTGGAGAAAAGAATTCCAAGGGAAGGAAAAAAATCTGGTCTTTATCCAAGCCAGTAATCAAGGGCCAGAGTCAGCTTTGTAGGCACTGATTTATTTTCATTAACTTAATTTAGGGATTACATAAAAATTATGGTTAACATATTATGGCATTATCAAGCACTGGAAATACAAGAAAGGCCAGATCAGGGACTCTGTATACCAAACAGACACAAATTGGCTCCTTTTTAATTCCAGCTATTTTCTGAAAAAGATTTCCATGGAAATTTATTTGTGATGAACTTCCTAACTCTTGTAATGCAAGCACCTGTAGGCCATGCATTATGATAAAGCCAACCTTTTTCTAACTTTCTAATCAAGGTGTTTCTCATTAGAAAACACTTTCACTATTCCTTATTAGAGCTTTTGGTTGCTGGTTCTTCTGATGTTAAAGAAAATGACGGTTTTATTGAAAGAAATGCATTATTTCCTTTCTTCCAATATCTGAACCACTTACTGGAGGTCTTGCAAAGTTCATCTCAGAATTTCTTACACAAAATTTAGTGATATCTGATCATATTAAGCTGGAAGTCTGTTTTGCTTAAGAGCCCTTTATGGTGAGCAAGTGTAGGTTATAGGCACTTAAGAAAGATCTGAATTGTCCAGTAGAGGAGTCTGTCTGGGCTCTGCAGGCAGTGGCAGGGAGAGGTAACTTTGTTCTGTATTTATATGGAACAGTCCATTCTGAAATCAAGTATACGGAGTAGTGGAAATGTCTGAATGCTGTTAAAAGTACACATACATAGTTTTCATGGTGGATCTCCCTGAAGTAAGTTAGATGATGCTAGTATAGATTTGTAAATTGAAAGTAGTTTTTTTCAGTATGTATACATTCGTTGTGTATATATTTTCATGTATAAAAGATACATGTGGCAAATTTCAAAGCAAGTTTTGACCTGTTTTGGCTTTTTCTTCTACCCTGTGTTTATGCATCCCAATCTGAAAGCAGCATGGCTTTCTATGTGGTTACTTTTGATGCAGTCCTTCCACTGGAGTTGTGAAATTGCAGAAATTTTTTACTTCAACGGCATGAGGTTTCTGTCATTTTCAAGATGACTGTATAAAATTACTAAATCTAAATTTTTTAAAAATTAGGTTTCTAGCAGGAGTTATAATAAAGATACAAGAAAAGAAAGTAATTGCATGGCTCATATTAAGATTTTACACTGTTCATTGGATATATCAGTAAAGCACTCCTAGCTGTGCTTGAAAGCAGGAAATACAGTTTTTTGTCTAGAGAGGAGATCCTCACCCTGACATAATTATCGCTAAATAGCAATAAGTTTTTAATGCTGTCTGACTTATCCCTGACCATAACCTTAATCTCCTGGGCAAATTTTCTGTTTTGAAAAATGCTCGCTCCTGTAAAATACCTGCGTGACCTCCCTGTGTCAAAAAAAAAAAAAAAATTAGGTGAAAAGCTACCAGATATTTCAGAGATATACTGAAAATCTGTTGCGTGTGAATTAGGTGTAGAGCTGCATGCCTGGGTTCTCTTGTACCTGCTGTTTATAAAGATGAAAATATAGCCCAGTGTCCTGAGAACGAGACTCGCTGTGAACGCACGGCTTGGTGGAAGCGCAAATTCCTGCTCCGTGTTTCCCATGTGCATTCACTGCTCGGGACTGGAACACTGACAGGAATATTCACACGCTTTGCTGCTTCTTCCTGCCCGACTGCAGCCCGTGAGCAGCGGTGGGCTGGAGTCAGGTATCAGCCTTCTGGCTGGGGACCACAGCAGCTGAGCCCTCCAGCAGCACGGCTCGTTCCAGCAGCAGATTGAGAACACCTTTCAGTTCTTGCACAACGAAGAGGAAGCAGAGTGGGAATTGTGATTCGCAGGTGTGCCTGTGATTCACAGCGTCTCTTGGGGCTTCTTTCATAGCTCTGCAGCTTGCACATCAGTTTAGGCTCAGATCTGTCTGGTCTGAGAATGTGTTGCCTTGGCATGCATCAGATGTGTTGGTTCTTTTGATTTCACTTCATTGTGCAATGTTTTCCCTTTCCTTTTGATCTATTTCATCCTAAACACATCTCTGCTGCTCAGCAATTGCACAGCCTCGCCTGTCTTTTTCTTTTGACGATAAAACATTTGAAAGGTCACTCGGAATACAGCCACTAGACTGTAGACTACTCTTGGCATTTTACTTACAAAAACACATTATTTTTGTCTTTGCTGCCACTTGGCAGTATCTCCTCTCATGACTCCAAGTCATTTGTCATTTGTAAAATGACAATCTTTATACAGCTACCCTATTGTGACTCATAAGAGAATAATTTTACTCATAAAAAATTGCAATAGCCTACACCTGTATTTCACTAAAAATTATCATTGTCCACAAAGATGATGATCCCAAATACTTTACATTTGATCTTTACTGTACTTCAAGGCTGTATTTGAAGGAGATAGCAACACAGAGAACAAACAGAAACATCAAGGAAACATAGTTCAGCAATCAAAACATTCCTTTTTTTTTCTTTTTCTTTTACTTTCTTAATGTTTTCAAGCTTTTAGTGTAAAGCGTATCATTAACCACTTGCAATACCATGATAGAGAAACTCGTGACTCATGCATTGAAATGCTCAAATTTCACAATACATCAGCTGCAAGACATAAAGCACATGTTTTTGCAATCCAGTGCCGACAGCTGCATGTCCATTCTGCCCTGATATGAGCTGGCTGAATGAAAGTAATGTTGTTATGTTATGATAAACCGAAGCTAATGCACGCTTTCTCTCACTAGACTGCACTCAGTTGTGTGCCACACCTCTCTAATCCCAAACTGGAGCTGGCTCAAATCCAGTCAGTTTGGAGCACAGGTGTGACTGTCTGCACCTGAAAGATAAGTATTAGTTCAGCAAAATCGACAATATGTGGCTGAACCGTTGTGATTTTAGAGAGACAGGGAGTGTCTACACACCAGCTAGATGTAAATAAAAGTTTTCAACAGATCCTGCCAATAGAGATTTGACCAAAGTTCTGCATTTCAGTTACAAAGAAAATAATACTTTACTTCAAAGTGCTTTTTTGAGTTATCTCTAGTCTAATATACACTTATGTACAATGTATAGCAGGCACCATAAATAAGTATACAATGTACTTGCTACCCAGTCCTTCACTTCTGTGGCAAATAGATGTGACAGGCTGGAGGTTCACTGCCTGATTGATATAAATTAGCCTGGGTGTCATTGAATTCTGTTGGGTGAAATTTAGAATATACGTAATTATTCATATTACAGTTTTAATAGTAGATTGTTACTGTCATCCCCTTACAGAAATTCAGAAGTTGTCTCAGGGAGAGGCTTTACTGAAAATACTTTAATTACAGACTGTTATTTTCCCACATCACATAAGTAAAAGATACTGTATGGTTATTACAACCTCATCCCTATTTCCTCTACTTTATTACTTTCCATAAAATTCCAGAGAAACATAAATCCTTAGAATTTATTTCTCTGCTTCATTTCTGTAGAGGCGTTATATTTATTGTCTTACTTAAGTAGACCATTGAAGAAATAGAAAGCTGGGCCATGTTGCAGTTTGTCTGCTGCTGTTCTTTTAGAGATTCCATTACAGCACAGAGCTAAAGCAGGTATTTGGAGGTATTCTGGTAACTGAAAATACTGGTGAGCACTTCATAGACATTCCCAAAAGCCCATGGTCATGAAATGTTCTTAACTTCCTTTGTGTTCAAATAAAATTATATTTAAATTAAACCAGGACACTTCAAAAAACTCTCATGGACCATGTGTTTACCCTTAGATGGACATGTATGTTTGCTGAGGACTTTGCTGAACCAAACCAATGTGAGCAGGCAACTCTGTGGCTACCTTCAGTTATAGAATCATGGAATAGTTAAGGTTGGCAAAGATCTCTTAAGATCATCAAGTCCAACCATCAACCTTGCCACCACTGTGTTCATCCCTAAACTGTGTCCCCAAGAGCCACATGTACATTATTTTTTGAACTCTTCCCTGAGCAGCCTGTTCCAATGCCTGACAGCCCTTTCAGTGAAATTTTTCCTAATACCCGATCTGAACCTTTCCTGGTGCCTTGAGGCCATTTCCTCTTATTCTGTTGTTTCTTACTTGGAGAAGAGGCCAACCCCCACTTTATTACAGCCTTCTGTCAGGCAGTTGTAGAGAACAACAAGGTCTCTTCTTCTCCAGACTAAATAATCCCAGCTCCCTCGGCTGCTCCTCATGCAACTTATTCTCCAGATCCTTCACCAGCTTTGTTGCCCTTCTCTGAACAGACTCCAGCACCTCAACCTCAATGTCTTTCTTGTAATGAGGGGCCCAGAACTGGACACTGCACTTGAGGTGCAGCCTCACCAGTGCCAAATACAGGGGCGTCACTGCCCTGGTCCTTCTGATACAGGCTAAGATGCCACTGGCCTTCTTGGCCACCTGGGCACACTGATGGCTCATGTTCAGCCAAGTGTTACTAGCACTCCCAGGTCCTTTTCTGACAGATCTTTCCTGCCATTTCCCCACCACTCTTCCTGCCTGTAGCACTGCATGAGGCTGTTGTGATCTGAGTCTTGTTGAACCTGATATCCTTGGCTTTGGCCCATCAATCCAGCCTGTCCAGAGCCCTCCTTAGAGACTTCGTAGCATTTCTAGTTCACAGAAATACCCACACAGTATGATGAACTATTCTTCCATTCTTATAACCCTCTTAAATGAGTTCTTTGAAGAGACACGAGCCAAGGGAAAGATTTTCCAATCTCTTTTGGGTAGTCCTCATTCTTCCTTCTTTTCCATTTTGTAGCCCTGTATCTGCAACATATTCCAAAGACCTCACTTGAAGAAAGTTATGAAAAACAGAGATGAGCTTAGAGAATCTAACTAATTACAGAAACTCCAAAAGTTTACTCTTCTATATAACAATTGCGTCTATTTCTTGGCACAACCCTTGTTGTGGAGAATGTTGTTTTAATGAAAACTGGAAAATTTGGCGGCTGCTCTGGTGTATTTGACCATCAAAGAAGCTCATAGCAGAGGTCAAATGCTAAATGTTGCTAAACTGAGAATCAGCTGTGAGGAAGGTGCTTTCTGTGTCCAGTAAATCTTTTTCCGTAAATCAGATAAAATGTGCAGCTGGGAATGTGACAAGATTTCCATTAAAGTGTATGATTCAGAGTGTAAGTGAGCCAATCTGAAATGCATTGTGCTGTTTTCTCTATTTCTTGGTACTTAGAGATATCCTGAATGTGCAGATAGTCCTTTTGGTGTTACTATACAGAATGTTAGTAAACTGGTCAATAAAGACCATTAGTGAGGGATTCATCTGATATTTTTACCTGCTGCAAAACATTTAGATCAAACTATCTGCCTATGCTCCTTGAGTGTCCAGTGGGTCCTTTGATTTGTTATGAGATGGTCAGCTAAAAACTGAGGGGGCTACATATTTCTCCAGTGTTGCCTGACTTCTTGGCTGATGGAGCCTAGACACTAAGCTTCACATAAACCCCGCCTCAGATATGCACCTACTGGCTTTGTCCCTGTTCTGATCAGCCTCAAGTAGTTTTCTGTATTTCTGGTCAAGGGTGTGTTATTTGACACATGTAAGAAAAGCAATGAACACTCAAGGCAGATAAAGTCATTTCAAAGAAGAGAAAGATCCTCACCTGCTCTGTCATTTTTTCCTATAAACACTGGGGTGATGAAGTTAGAAGCCAAAGGAGTGGAGTTTGCAGGGCTTAAGGAGGATGGACTAAGACTAAAGTGATACCCTTGTCCCACCAGAGAGTGACTACACTGCTGCTGTCTTGTTTTCAGGAAACACACCTCAGGGGCTCCCTCATGAAAAGGTTCTTCTTGACTAAGATTTGCATAGAATTGTAAAATGTTTGACTTGAACTTTAAAGGTTGTCTAGTTCCAACCTCCATGGCATGGCATGGGCAGGGACACATTTCAGTGGACCAGGTTGCTCAATTCTCTGTCCAGCCTGGCCTGGAACACTTCCAGAGGTGGGGCATTCACAATATTTCAGTTTAAAGCCATTCCCTCTTTGTTCTATGACTAAATGCCCTTGTAAAATGTGCCACTCCTGCCTTCTTTCAGGCCCCCTTTAGGTACTGAAAAGTTGCTACAAGTCTCCCTGGCACCTTCTCCAGTTTGAACAAACCCCATTCAGCCTGTCTTCATAGGACAAGACCTGGTGGAAAACAGTCAAGACACAATTCCATGTTTCAGCATTGGGAATGACTTCTTTAAAAAAATAATTGTTGTTTTCTTTTCACAGCTTCTTGCAGAGGACTGGCCCTTTGGTGTCGAAATGTGCAAATTAGTGCCCTTCATTCAAAAGGCATCGGTGGGCATCACAGTGCTGAGTTTGTGTGCCCTCAGCATAGACAGGTGAGACTCATTTTTCATTGGAGTCTCTAATTTGCTTTCCATATGGATGTTGGCTCAAGTTCACCTTTCCACTCAGCTGATACAATGCAAATAAGATGAATTTCAGCCAGTTAAACTGGGCGAGTTTTCTCGTATTTTGAATTTGTAAATGTGTGCTGTTGCTTCAGGTACCGAGCAGTCGCTTCTTGGAGTCGCATTAAAGGAATTGGAGTGCCGAAGTGGACTGCTGTGGAAATTGTCCTGATCTGGGTCATATCAGTGATACTGGCTGTTCCAGAAGCTATTGCATTTGACATGATTACGATGGAGTACAGAGGAAGGTATCTTAGAATCTGCTTGCTTCACCCCACGCAGAAGACATCCTTTATGATGGTAAGTCACTTACATTTATAAAATCTCTAGGAGACTTCCTTGGATCTCCACAGTGTTGTGTGGACTGTAATGTGCACAGGTGTATGTGACACATAGGTGAATATAATGTTCAAATGAAATACTGACATTTCTGAAGCACACTGATTCAAAGAGGAGCATTCAAAAATCTTTGACTTTTTCTGGGCTTGGAACATACTGCTGTCTTATCCTGTTTTCACATTGTAATGTACACCTTACAGAAATGCTTTTCAGGACAGACTGACCAATTAGTTACAGCACACTTAGCAAAATGCTCAGCATTTAATTCCTAACCGTGTTTTTGCTATGCTTTTTTCTTTACAGTTTTACAAGCAAGCTAAAGACTGGTGGCTATTCAGCTTTTATTTCTGTTTGCCACTGGCTATCACAGCATTTTTCTATACTCTCATGACTTGTGAGATGTTACGAAAGAAAAGTGGGATGCAGATTGCTTTAAATGACCACTTAAAACAGGTAAAAATTTATCCTTGTCCACTCTCTAACTGTAGACAGGCTAGCTAATAACTTTATTGATTTTCCTGCTGCATTATTCTGTTCTTTTATGACTTCAGGATTAGAAGCAAAGAGAACTTTCCTAACAGTGGTGCTGCTGAACTCATATATATATGTATATATCAGAGCCCTAAGGAACCTTGGATTTTAACTGAAAATCACAAAATCGTTTCTTTCTTTCTTGTTTGGTTTCAATATTTCAGGTTTTATAGATTTTATTTCTCTTTTGCAGTGATGAGAATTGGCTATTTTGTAATGCAAACTGAAGCCATGCTCTAGTCTAGAAGGTGGTGCTATAAAAGTGTTAATTATTTTGAAGCAAGTTCTTGCTGAACCCTAGTGAGGTTAGCAGTATAGGTTAGCAGAACAAAACATATTCCAGCATACATTCCAAGGTACTAGTGCCCCAGACACAAACATGAGACGTCACTAGAATTAAACTGTTTGTTCTATAATGTGCATTTGTGCTCCTTTCCTCTTACCTGGTTAGAGCTGTAATTGAAATCTCTTGGGGCATTTAAAATAAGATGTGAGATCAAAGCACAAGGAAGAGCAATTGAAATCAAGCTAGTATTTGAAAGTGATCGGGGAGACAAATATGTTCTTAATTTTAATTTAAATTATTGCTTAAATTAGTGTTTCCATGACCTCAGTTTTTCATATTATTACTCATACGTCTTGAAAGAAGAGATATATCAAATCACTGCAAGACATCTAAAGCAATAGAAAAGATCAAGCGCATATTCCAAGAAAATAAGCTATTTGATGTTTTCCTAACTCCTATTTTGATAGGCTTTTTTATCTTGTTTATTAAAACATTTGGATGTTAGAAGACAACAACAATATATATATATATATAGAGAGAGAGAGGAACTGTAACACTGTTCTGTCCAATTTTCTTTCTCAGAGACGTGAGGTGGCCAAAACTGTTTTCTGTCTGGTACTTGTTTTTGCCTTGTGTTGGCTCCCACTTCACTTAAGCAGAATCTTGAAACTCACTATTTATGATCAGAAGGACCCCAACAGATGTGAACTTTTAAGGTGAGAATGCAAAAATAAAATGTCTGTATATTGTGGGCATTCTCTATAAGCATATTTGGATTTCCTATTGAACTAGCTTACTCTGTATGTCTAGAGCTGTCCCCACTTCTTCATCCGGGACCCTCTGGTTTCACTCCAATAGCAGAGAAAGAAAATTGTGAGGAATTCCCTTTCTTTTCCCCATCTTCCTTCTGATCCTTTTTGGGACTCTTCTGTCATATGGTGCTATGAGAATAGAAAGGGGATTTCTGTCCCTGTTTTCCCTCTCAACAGGGCAGTTAGGATTCAATTTGTGCAAAAAGACCTTGTGAACATCTTCTTCCAAAAGTTAAGATGGCTGGATCTCCTGAAATTACTTTCATGAGAATTCTGATTCAGACTTTATTGTTGAGTATGACTGTTACCTGCATGAGTTAATCCTGTTGATTTAAGCCCCATTATTATTACATTTAATAGCTAGTCTTGATTGAGTGAAACTGAGTCCAATTTCCACAGTTTTAAACCTCTGCTAAGCCTTTTCAAAGCAAATGAGAAGTGTCTCACTTTAATTTCCACACAGCTTTTTTCTTGTGATGGACTACATCGGTATTAACATGGCTTCACTGAACTCCTGCATTAATCCAATAGCTCTGTATTTGGTGAGCAAAAGATTCCAAAACTGCTTTAAGGTAAGTGGCTGCTGGGAGTTGCTCCTCTGGATAAAAGATGATGTCAGTAGTAAAATTCATTCTTTAACATGCACAAAGTGTTTTAAACTGTTATTACATTTTACTTTAAATTTTAATTGGGTTATGGTAAAGGTTCTCTCCCTCTCCTGCTGAAGCTCTGTAGAAAGGAACTAAGGTTTGATGGGAACAAAAAGAGAAAGCAAAAGAGCAGAGTGTACAATAAACCCTCTGGGGACCATACTAATCAGTGCTACATCACTTCCTGCCTGAAGCTGGCACCCAGCTATTTCCAGAGCACTGATGAAGCAGACTCAGACTGTGCTGCAGAGATTCACGTAGCCATATCCTCTGCATCCTGACAGGGAGGGTGCTGACCCTGGGCTCCCTCATCCTGGCTGAGCACTTCAATCCATCATGTAAGGCAGAGGGTGCAAGTCTGTACTTGTCCTTTCCAGCACTAACATTTTATGAGACAGACCTGCTCATAGTTCTGGCTTGGTCTGAGTGAATAGAGCTGGGCACTAATTCCCCACACAGGATTTCAGGCTCTGGATTGCATATGGTTTGCAGCCCATCAGTCCTTCAGCCTTCATGTCTGCTTGGAAAGTATGAAGTTTTGGGCTTTTTTTTTGAAGCCTTACTATCTTTAGACATTGTATTGGAGTCCTTACATAGCTTATGGCAAATTTTTAGATTTTTCTTTTCTTGCTGAGCGTTTGACCACTGGCCACAGCTAGGGTTATTGCCTGGCTGTTTAAATTCCTTACTAGTAGGATAGGAACATCTTTCAGTCAGTAGCCAGTCTGCTCTACATCTAATAGTATTAATGTATTTCCCACATAATTGTGACAGCACAGGTTGCAGAGGTTTTAGTGTTGCTCTTGTTGCCTTTGCTGCTGGCTCTCTGAAAGAGTCACTGGAGCTGAGAGCATGTAAGAGATCTCCAGCATCCTGAGCATGGAGGTAAGGGTGTGAGGAAGGAAGCACCCAGAGGCCAGACAGGACCATGAAAAAAAGGTCTGCAGTAGGTCTAGTAAATGAATTAATTACGTAGTTTTTCACTCTTCTTCTAACTTCGCTTTTTCCCATCTCAGAACAATGAGGTAAATAGCAGCATTTTGCTTGGAAAGCATAGATAAGAATATTTTTTTTTTCCCAAGAAAGATTATCAGAGAAAGGACAGCAAGGAGTCACCATTTTATTTTCAGATGCATTTAGAATTGCAGACCAGATTTGAAGGGGTATGTGTGTGACTGTTACTATATATAACTACTCAGTGTAACTCTTCCTCTACTCCAGCAGTAAGGTTGCTGATGGGGCCATTTGAGCAGCTCAAAATTGAACCCCATTTCTGTGCTTTTTGCCCTAATCCCAGAACAGCAGTTTGCACATTTGCCATTTCCTACTCTACCCCTATGAAAGGGCAGGTTTTCAGTGCATTTTGCCACATGTGCAAAAACAGAGTGATGTAAAACGTTTTTTTCTTTTATTCTACAGTCATGCTTGTGTTGCTGGTGCCAAGCCAAAGATCTGTTGTCCCAGGAGGAAAGGCAGTCCTGTTTAAAGTTCAAAGCTAATGATCACGGATATGATAATTTCCGCTCCAGTAACAAGTACAGCTCTTCATAAAACAAGCATAAAAGGTATATTCCCTTACATTAACACTGGTGCCTTTTTAAGTAAAAGTGGCAATTACTTTTAACAAGATGATAACATCCAAGAAAACCTAGTTTTGTATTTGCACAAGAAAAGGACTTTAAAAAAATTGCCCTAAAACCGTGTCATGTTGAAAATCACGGACATTTACAAAATCATCATTTGTGGAACATGAAGAAAAGCATAGAAAGAACAAGTCATTGTTAGCACTTGAATGCTTCTGAATCAGCACTTCCAAATGATCCCCACTTCCTGTACATTAAGCAAATGTTTGTATTCTCTGTAACAGTTGTAGGAACTGAAGTCACAGTAATTATTAAGCAGCATAATATCAAGTTAATTGGATCAAAGCCATTATTATATATAACTCAATGTATTATCTTTTATAAAGCAAATTAACCACCACCACTATTGTGAGTTTTTTTAAATAAAACATGAAATACTTTGAAATAGAAGTCTAAATGTTAAAAAGTAGAATTTTTATCAGGTATATTATAGAGGTAGCTACTGAAAATATTAAAGGACTTTACTTTGATGATTGTTTTTTACCTATTATTGTCAGAAGGAACCTCCCAATGGCTCTATAAATTCCTTTCTGTAGCCACTGTGTGTCTTC
Organism: Polioptila caerulea; assembly: GCA_013397295.1. Lineage (NCBI taxonomy): Eukaryota > Metazoa > Chordata > Aves > Passeriformes > Certhiidae > Polioptila > Polioptila caerulea. Next base: position 427,048 of record VYXF01006937.1, read on the forward strand.
AGTGCATTTGCCAGCACTTTGGGTATGAGTATTTGTATTTACTGATAGCAAAGGAGAGAAAAACACACCTAAAGCAAAAAATTATTACTAGTAGAAATATACAGACAACAGCTATTATTCTGGCTATTTTAAGTTGAAAACAAATGGATTGTATCCTGTGTAAAAAGTGGGCATTCGAGAGCCTGATGGTTCTTTACTGGAGATATTTTTGTGACAATTTGCAACTGTTTTTGCAATCCAAATACTGTTTTGGGGCAAATTTTTATAGAAATAGTGGGTGGAAAAAAAAGTAACCAAGGTAAAAAGAGAGAATTTGAACTTCTATCTTCATTTAGATTGAAATCTTTATAAAGAAAATAATTCATGAACTGTATTTCTAGAGAACAGTACTATGTAGCATACTCACCTTCATACTGTTTTAAAATATATTCTACTTCTGTAGTTCCATGTTTATGGGAGTAAGAAGATGTGTGATTAGTTTCTGCTTCTGTAAATAGTTTAGTGAAATGTAATTAATTGTAAAGTACTAAGATATGGGCAGGACCCTGCAAGAACAGAAAAATATAAAGATGCCTGTAGTAAACATGATGTGTGTTGCCAGGAGCAATGCATGTTTTGTATATACCTGACAGGTCATTCTTTGACTTTACATTTCTTAATAATTTGTTACAGATGTCCCCAAAGACTTATTAACATATTTCATGCACTAAGGCATGAGTTTTTCAAGAAAAATTGTCATATAACATGCTTTTATAAAAGACATGTTTTCAAAAGGCTTGGTATTTTATTGTAATAAAATTATTTATCAAAACTCAGGAATTTTTTTATTTTAAATTTCCAGATCTCACATGTAAGGATTTTTACCTTTTTTTCCAGTCTTGATTAACTTCAGATTTTTTACTAAAGTGCCTTAAATGTGCTCAGGGTAAAAACAGCTTCCATTAAAATGTTCAGCTGATGCTACTTTAGATGCGTTTCTGACTTTAGGTAGCTGCAGCTACCTTGCAGACAGCCAAGCACAGGGTGGTGAGCCCCATTCCTGGTGTTGCCCCCATCAAAAGCTGGTAAGTGAATGCCTGTATAATCAAGCTGAGGAGGACCCCTGCACATGCATTTGAGCATGGGCACGTGTGTGTTTGTATGGGAGTGTGTGGGCAAGCGTGTGTGGTGTGTACCATAAGGTTGCTGTTACCATCTTGCTGCAGCACATCCACTCAGCTGCTATAACACTGAACTTTTATAAACATCAATCTATTTTAGGTTTCCTTCTTTACATTTTCACCTTAATTTTCATGGTAGCTTTCTCACAGTAAGCCATGAATATCACTTCACCCTACCTGCATCTATTTCTGTGAAATGCGTTTCATCTGTTAAGGATGGGTAGTAAGTGAAATCCTAGATTTGATACTGATCAGTGTTATTTTCATCAAGTTACAATATTGTACATGTATATTATTGTTATTTTTATTTAAAATATAGCTGTTGTATTGGCAACTGTGTAACATACTTCTCGGTTTTCCCTGGACTAATTCTTTAAGTCCTGCTAAGTAAGATATTTAGGTTTTGCAAATAAAGACCATATATACTGCCCCATTTTTGAGTTCATATATAAATATAACTATACTCTGTCTTTTTTTTCAGTATTATTCAAAGCAGTATTTTTATTGAAGCTTTCATTTCCTGTAACCAAAAGTTTCAGAACTTCTGTTCTTATACAGTTCTAAGATTAAATCTCTTAACCCTCCACACAGGTGTTTTCTGAAATCCTCAGTAGAGGTTTGTTCTTCCATTCACTGAAATCAGTAAACATTTAACCTTTCAATTCAGTTCAAGCAGAATCAGGGCCCAACATAGCTCTTTAAGAAACCTATCTGACACTTACTGCTTTGAACAAAAAAAGGGGAAAAGATAAATACTTTTTTTTTTTAAGGAGTTGATTAGAAAACACAGCAAAAGAGGGTGGAATCAGCTTGTGGGGTAAGACATCCAGTCCAGCGCTCTCTGATCCTCAGGTGGGGTCACAGGCAGCAGAACAATTGCACAGAGACACAGACACAGGAGTCTTTATAGGAGTTCGATGTGCGTGCCCAGAGTGGTGTGACAGAGTAAGAGTCATCTGTCCCTGAAGAGTTCACACAGAATGGCTCGAGGTAAAAAAATCTGCTTGTAAGAAACTACATCACAGCTGTGTGTTTTGGCCTTCAGATAGCAGTTAAGTTCCCCAACTGCTCTGAATTCTGCCTAAGCTGGACTGAAACACTGGTACTACTGCCCAGAGAATCAAGTGAAAATGTTGATGGTTGTGGAGCATCTGCTGTGAGCTGTGACATTTCAGTGTCCCAAACAGCTCTTAACAGAGACACAGCTGGCTTAGCAAGAGAATGTTGTATGTAGTGAAATAACATTTGAAGGACTTTTAAAAATTATTCTGCATAGCTATGTAAAATAATTCTATATTTCATTTTTTCTGATGACTTAAAATAGCAACTTCTGTGGATCAAGCAGTGTAAACATTCTAAATTACTAATAAAATATTTGTAATTTTGATTCATTACAAAAAGACGTCTGACCTTTATTCTCCTAGAGGGTCCCACTTAATTGTTAAACAGTGACAGTGATGTAAAAAGAAGTAAGCAATCCTAATCTAAATATCAAAGCTTTTGGGTAGGATGGTTTTATATGGCTGTTAGAAAATTGGAGAGAGTTCAGACTTGCATATGCGTTGCAAAATTGTCGGATGTTTATTGGAACAATCATGCCTATCTTTGCTTGTTTTTGCTCAGAATGTCAGTCCCAATCTGTTCTCTACACACCCTTATATAGTCACAAATTCTCTTGTGTTTGGGACATCACAAATAAAAGGCAAGAAGCTTTTAGTTCATTAACTTAAAAGTTTTTGTGCTCAATGCTGGAATATGCCACATGAAAACCATCATCTCTTTGTAGCTGACAGTGTAATTTTGTGTGTATTTTAATTTACCTTTCTTGAAGCAGTGGCAAACTGTATCAGACTAAATATGCTATAACTGGTCAAATACATAGCTTTATTTGCTTTTGGTATTTGTACATCCCAAAATGTGTTTGATGCTACTGCTTTTTTGTTCCAAATAGTTATGTTTCCTTCTGTTTACTCGATGGCCTGTTGCAGCCACATAGATTTGTCTGTCTTTGTGGTCCCAGGACCTTTAGCACATAGTTTCAAGTTTTCTTGTGCCTGGAACAGAAGCACAAATGAGATCCCTTGTAAGTAAATGGTCTACTTAGTATCTCTCATGGCCTCTTCACTTCCTTTCCCTTTATCTTGTGCTATGGTCCAAGGTCTTCACCAACCACTCATTATGAGGAAGCACTTCTTGCACATTTTCTTTAAAATCCTATAGCCTTCTACAGGTAGGCTGTAACTGCAGCTTGTTTCCAGTTTTCCAAACATGCTAGACCTTTCCCAGCAATGTGCATGTACAGGTATCTTATATTCTTCAAACACTGATTTACTGTGACCACTCTTTAGCAGGGCAGATTTGGCACTCTGGTGTTGGTGGAGCAGGGTGGTCCAGCTGGTAACCTGTGGCTGGGTCTGGTCCACATTCTGGTCCATTCTTGTGGTCCACCCTGAAAGGAAACATTGATTTTTTTTTCTGTCCTGTAGCCTGCTGCTCTGACAACCACGTTCTTGTACTCTGCTCAAGAAGGCAGGAGAGTTCTCCATGTACATGCTGTGCTCTTGGGCTCAAGTTTCTAAGCCGAGTTGCTGAACAGTTCAGAAGGCCAAGGCAGACAAAAGGATTAAAAAGTGCTATTATTAAATAAAACCATGACTTCTCTTCCTACGTATTGTCATTTAGCTATGCAGGCAGTGAAAAGGCGCCGCGCGCCCCTCCCCTTTTTTTACCATCAGTAAGAAAAATCTACTGTAATGAAAATCTTCAGAAATTACTGTTCTACCTTAGTGATCAGTATCCCAAGCCTTCATGAAATCGTAGTGACAATCCAAGGGTGTCCTGATTGTGAGGTAGTATCTGGAAGGAATTTTAAAATACAATGTGGCAAGTAGCCAGACATCAATGTCTGTATGATACCCATTAGTAGATATCTTCAACTTCTGTGTTCCTGTAAAACTTTGCATCTTGTGTAGCCGCCCTAGAGGAGTGATTTGGAAAAAAGTGGGAGTCAAATCCCGAAACCCAGTAAAACCTGAAAGGAAACATTGATAAGGAATTAGGGTAACCAGGCCTTCTTCAGAAACCACATCCTCTAGAAGTTGCTTCTACTTCTTTGCTCCTGGGTAAGTGGGGTGAGGGGAAGTATTTGTTGCCCTTTTACCTTCCCGTGATCTTCATTTCCCAAAGTTTGTGTGAGTAACTCATACTCTGGATTACCCTGAGGAAACAGATCATTGGTGAAACCAAAGGAGTCAGACAATGGCTCTCATTTGAAGCTATCAGGAAACAGAATAATGACAAATTCCAAATCCCTCACATCATCCCCAGATAAATGGGTTCAACGCATGCAGCCTTTACAGGAGTAAGAGAGAAACATGTCAAGTTGAAAAAAAAACCAAAATTAGTGGATTTGGTAAGTTTTAGTTGGAGCTGCAAGTGAAATGGCAGATTTCAAGAAAACTGGATTTTTTTTTTTTTTTAATTAAACTGGAACAAGTATCATAATTGCTAACAGGTGTTCACAGGACCAGAGTGGATCTTGCCAAATATACAAGAAGCTTCTTCCTGGAATGCACCTGCAGCATGTAGCACATCCTACAAATCTGGCCCCACTGGTCTCAAGTAGCTAGCATAAATGTAGCATGAAAGTTCCTATCTGCTATAGTCAAATACTCAACACATGCAGTAACCAGGTGCATACATTTTGATGTGCATTTATATGACTACATAGATAAGAATACATACATATTTATATATTTATACCTGTACTTATACAAATGAAGTATATTTCATATTATGTAATAGAAATTGTGTGGTATACAGAATGCTTTTCATTAGTTTTGTCTTTAAAAGTTTTCAATGAAATAAAGGATTTTTTAAAAAAATATATCAGTCTGAACAAAAAATAGCCCACTGTCTTTAAAAAAAAATGTAAATACATCACTTTTAATGTGTTTAATCACTTTAATATCATATTTTTCATTTTATGGGTGTTTTAATATATTTGGAGACAATCTTGCATTAGTTCCTGCCATAGTATGAGTAAGGTAAGCTATATATGTCACTCGTGCAAACTATGACTGTCTGCCCAACCATTAGACTCGCCTATTGCACTCTTAAAATTTGTGTTCTTTAGCATGAATAATAAAGACTGCTGAGTACTGATGGAAATATTTTTATTGTTTTCTTATGTGGATATAAGTTTATATTAATAAAAGTTTGAAATGCTGACAAATCATGCACTACTCACACTGAATGGCTAAATTATAAAACGTAATGAAAATATATATAAACATTTATTAAGTGGTATTCAAAAATTCCAAAGAAAATTGGTTGGGAATATTTTTTGTAATTTTGCCTTTTTAATAATTTATCATTTAAATAATTAATAGCATCAAATTTTGTAACATTTTTGGCCATTAAATGACAACAGAAAAGATACTTTTCAAAAAAATTCAGAACTTTATATATTTTCATAGGAGATGGAAACAGATTGTGAAATGACCCATGACATTAATGCGCTGTGTTGAGCACCTCCACATAGGTTATGAGGACACTTCCTGTCAGACTAGCTACTAAAATTCTCTTCTTAAATTTGTTTGCCCAAATTTCATGTTAAAGAACAAATAGACAAAGAATATGGCAAGCTTCTTGATATTTGCAACTCATTATTTAGTATCTTGGAAGCGTTTGATCTTTATTAACAAACTGTTCATACTGGAGTTGAGATATATCACTCACAAATGTCTTCAGAGGAAAAACAGTATGTCACAAATAGGTGAGGCCATTTAATATTTATTTAGCTATCAGTTTGTGCAAGAATTCAACAAATTATTTTTAGTTGACTGAAAAAGAATAAATTGATATTGTAATAATGTGCAAGTCAAATGCCTTTAAATTACTCTCTAAACATATCCATGCATATATGCATTTTTGCTTCTGTGTGTATGTAAATACCTACACAAATATACATAAATTACGTAAGTCAGGATAATAGTCACAAAATAGTCTGAAAAAACTAGAGAAGGTATCGCTGGGGGTTTAAAATACAAGAATTATATAGCACGTGTGATTTGCTGAGACTTCTCCTGTGCTTTTGCCTGAACTGAAGAGTTTACAGCTTTCAGCTAGCAATAACCAAATTTTCCAACTAGTCAAGGTTTGACCATCCTTACTCCAATCTTCCCAATGAGTTGCAAAACCTGCAGTAGAATGACATTTCATGGCATTCTTACAAAAGAGCAGGAATGCCAGCCATGGTGTCTTGGCCAAATTCCAAATTAAATAATTACAGTCTGTTTCCTCTGTTCCTCTCTCTTCCTGCCAATTACAGTGTGGGTTAGCAGAGCATCCTGCCCCACTCTTCAGTTTCACACTTTGCATAGAGACAGCTGCTCTGTTGTGTGCTGGAGGTGACCATATTTCCATGCTAGAAAGTGAGAGCCTCCCAAATCTGCTGACAATTTGTAGAGCGTTTGGGAGTGTTTCAGAATGAAAAGAGAAATTTAATTGTAAAATCAGTATCTCAGAGTTTCTTTAAGCATATGTCAACTCAAGGTTAAGTGAATCTAAATCACCCCATTTTTACTGACTTTGATAAGTTTTATAAACATGTCTTAAAAGGCTTTTAAAAGTTTTTGTATCATTTGTGTAGTTGGAGAGATTTATTATGATCTGGAATTTGTTAAATAGTGCTCAAATATTTGAAAAGGCATTAAGGATGTCTACAAGGTTGAGTGTAGAAAGACATGAGCTGCAGAGATCAGTGTTATCCAAGCTCAGGCTGAAGTAGTTGCACTCCTTCCAGAGCAAACCAGACTAACTTCTATTGAACCCAGATCTTAGGCAGACTGAGCCAGTATCAGTCTGCTGTTGTGCAGGTGGATCCCAAGTGAGGGTTCACTACTTAAAAAGGCAAGGCTAAGTATTTGAACCATTAGACTGTACAGGTATAATGAGTTCATCTTCATTTATTGCCTGTACTTAAAAAAAAAAAAACAAAAAACAAAAAAAAAAGGTTGCTTGCTTATTTTCAGCAATTTCATAGACTGGTTTGTGTTGGAAGGAAACAGCTCTAGGCAGGAACAGCATCTACTAGACCAGGTTGCTCAAAGCCCCGTCCAACCTGGCCTGAAACTCTTTGAGGGATGAGGCATCCACAACTTCTCTCAGCAAACTGTTCCAGTGCCTCACCACTGTCACCATAAAGGAATTTCTTCTTAATATCCAGTCTAAACCTGTAGTCTCAGTTTAAAGCTGTACCCCCTGCTTCTATCACTATGTGCCCTTGTAAATAGACCCTCTCCAGGGCCTCTCCAGTATATTTGATTGCATTTGTTTGAAACAATCAACAAAGGACTGGCAATATTTGCTTTAAGGTATCTGATTACTTAAATGCACTTTTGGAGGATTTGATGGATAAGGAGAGGTTGAGAGAAATGGGAGTCCATACCCTGGAGAAAAGAGGGCTTAGGAGGATACAACTGATGTGTATAAATACCTGCTGGTATTCAGTGAATATTTTGGAAAGTTTCTCTTACAACACACCAAAACTGACTTCACGGTGAGATAGCTGGACAGCTGAAATCAATGGACATTTGGCAGACAAAGATGTGTTGAACCTTCTGAGCTAATAGTTTAGTTTGGTTCAGTTTAGTTTAGTTTAATTTAATTTAGCTCAGTGTGGGCAAATGCATATCAGGTACAGTGCTAATAATACTAGGCTAATATGTTTACTTTTTAGTTTAAAATATTCAAGGTCTCCGTGTCTTCTTTCTGTGGACTATCTGGAATTTGTCTACCCTTTTACAGCCTTCAGCAGGGATTAAGTTATGGTGCCTCTCGCTTCATTATTATTGTATAGGAAGCATAAAGCCCTGATCTCTTAAGAATTTCTTCTTCTGAATGTTTTTTTCCAGATAACTTGATTAAATAAGATGAACCTACTGCATCTTTTGGAGGGTGAGAAGCAAAAGGCATATCTTATTTGTAAGGTGACACCAGTGATAATGTATACACTCCCCTCCATTCTGCCCCATAAACAATCGTATGCATTTCAAGTGACGTTGGAGTAGTAGTTCTGTTGTTCAGAAACCTTTGATTTTGTTGCACTTTTTGAAAAGCAGGAAGGAAGCTGTGAAATGCACACCACATATATACAGATGTCAAGTACAGTTAATGAAGAGAAGCAGATGCATTCCTTAAAAGCAATTAAATAGGAGGAGGGAACATACTGTCTGCTTCAATTAGGAATTTTCTCTTCAAGGTTTTCAATTTGACCAGGCTTGTCAGCTCCTTCACCTCATTTATACCTATATAATTTTACATTACTCCTGGAAATATACACCAGATTTAAAAAAAACATTAGACTTCTATGTAAAACAGGTTTGCAGCTGCAAGTGCAATGTAAGTACTTAAAATTGTGACATTTTGCTTTAACAGGCACATGATAGACACTGAAAAACTACTGCACAATATTTAAAAGATATTAAGATTGAAGTTATCTCATACTAGAACTTTACAAAATATTTATCATACATATGATTCTCCTTTCACTATGTCTCCGAATGAGATCTTTCTCTTTTCACAATGATAAAATACTTCAAATTATCTTTGTACATAGGTCTGATCTTTGCTTCTTGTAGCAATGTATACTACTTGCATTTACAAAGTTTCATATTGATGGTTGCAGACCACCTTAGTGGTCTCCAATTCACCAAGACAGTTTTGCATTCTAGTACCATCTCCCAGACTGCTTCCAGAGTCTATTTCAAACTCAATTTCTTAAGTGTACACTGCATATAAACAGCCCAAAACTGCAAAAGTGCTGAACAGAACCACACGGACAAATGATTCTTGCAAAGTTTTGCTTGAAATGATCTACTAGCTTGACAGAGATAGCTCCTGCTTGAGGATGTTTTTAGAACATTATGAGTTCAGAACAACCTTAGAGTGATTACTTTTTAGGCAGATCTTTTTGAAGTGGTGGTAAGGACATTATGTGAGACAAGGTCAAGGAAAAGTTGAAGTCCAGCCTCTAAGTTAGTCGTTATTTCTTTCTCACGTAAATCAAACACATCATTGCTCAAACCACCATTGAATATACAGATCTCTGGAGCAGACCCTTCTTTCCATTCCTATTTGTGCTGTATCCAAGTGATTCTGTGGTGCCTTCTGCTGAAAACACCTTCCCACTCTGAGTTTGGGCAACATGGATTGTGAGACACAATAAGGAAGGACTGGAAACAATCCTATGTCCACTGTGACTATCCCAGCAAGACACCTCTTTTAAAGAGCTGTTTTCTGGGATACCCCTTTCTCTGAAGCAGAAGATCAGCAGACTCCCTTAGTCTACCATGACTTAACCTTCATATGTGTTCACTACTTTTACACCCATCAGCAGTCTTCTCATCTATTTTTTTGTGTAATTCCTATTTATTTTTCAGGTTATTAAAGTGTTTCTATGCTTGCATTTAGTGAGAAGGCTGTAATTTTAATTTTGAGTTTTCATCATATATTTGGGTATTGGCATTGTTTAGGGAAACCTTTTAAAAAATATGTAAAGTTCCAACTGACTATAACAACTAGGAAACCCTTATTAAAGGTAGAGTACATAATATACACCCCTAGACCACACAGGTATCACGGAATCAGAGAACATCTCTGGAAAATTCCAGGGATGAGACCTAGTAATACAAATAATTACTTGCATGTTGCAAATATTTATCTGGAGTAAATAAAGGGTAAGAGGGGTTCTCGTGCAATGACTCACCTACTGAGTGATATGATAAACAGTTACAAACAACTGTGAAAATGTCTCCATTAGATTTTTGTCATTTCACAGTTTTTCACAGAAAAGTTATTCATCTCCTCATCATCTATTTCCTCTTCTCAGTATGAATAATGTCACAATAAATCCTCTGTTCAATGTTTCTCATTAAATGATACAACTAGGAACATCAGAGCCAAAAAACCAGCAAAGAAAACCAGGAATAATGTGTCATAATGTGTCTAATATGCAGAGGGAACCAGACACTCTGTAATGTCTCAGCTATATCTGGGTACATAAAAGAGTTTAAAATACCACAATACTAGTTACAGTAATGACTCTACCTTCATTAAAGAGAGAAGCACTTTATTGTGACCATTTTTTTTTTAGCATATGAAAACTTGCTTAGGGTCTATACTGAACTGTACATACATCAAACAGCTGCACAACCCTGGACTGTGTAGAGCCAGCTCCACACTCCACACAGGGAAGCAGCAGAGTCACATTACCACAGATGATTGACTGGCCCTTGTGCGTGACATGGTTAATTAGCCAGAGCTCATCACCAGAATAACACTGCTGTGCTGCTTATCAGATCTAAGGTAGCATCATCCCCATGTCATGACCACAGATAACCAGCTCTCTCAGAGCACATACCCACACAGTCACAGATAAAGAGTAGCAGGGCTCAAATACCCAGTCTGATCCCGTCAATGACTGAGTCCACAGAGTCTCACAGAGTTGTTTCTGCTTCAGGATAAGTAACTGGCCTTTTGAGACACACCCAACCTGGATTTATAAACTGCCAGTGATACCACACTTCTTCAGTGAGTGAATATAGCCATCAATGTAATGGATTGCTAAGGAAAAAAAAGTGCCTTATTTTGTGTTTGAGTTTTAACTTCACCTTTTTGCCAGAGGAGCTTGTCAGACCTCTGACTGCTGGACTGAACAGCTCTTTGCTATTTGTCCTGTTTTGTGTACTGTGACCAGTTATCCTTAAGTCATCACGTTGATAAGCTGAGTAGATTGCACTGCTGGAGACTTTCCAGGACCTTAATATTCCCATGGCTTTTTGTTGACCCTTCTCCAAATTGTTCACATCCATCATGAATTCTGAGCACTAGAACTGGACGCTCTATTCCAGTAGCAATTGCTTCTTTGCCAAGTGTGGCAACCCTGTAACCTTCCACTTCTGTCTGGTGGATATACCTAAGGATAGTATTAGCTAATGGTTTTTCCATGTGTTCAAAATAACATGTCCTCTTCAGAATCTCTATTTCACGGGAAAGTCCTCTCTCTTGTTTTTATGGCTTACTTTTCTATTCCTATAACACAGATCCTCTACTTGGCTCGAGAGAAATGTCTCTTTTTTTTCATATTCTTGCTTACGCGATATCCCTGGATATTCTTTGTTGCTGATTCATCTCTTAATTTTTCACTCCTCATATCCTGTGTCATCACCAAATTTTTTTCAGACAAAATGTGCTGTCCTTTTACCTAGTTATTGGCAAAAATGCTCAATTACATAGAGCAAAAATTGTCCCCCTGGCACCTCTTGGAAAAAACAGCTAACCAAACAAGACACAGAGAAACTCATATTTGCAATTATGTTTGGAGAGAAACAGTTTTGCATCAGTGTAATGTGTGCTGCATTGACCTGATTTTCTGTGATGTATTAGTGAAAATCTCAAACAGTACCAAGTCAAACCTCTACCAGAAGTTACTCAGTTCTCCAACCATACTAGGATCTTCATTCAAATATTCAGTAACTTTGCCAAGATATATTTATCTCAATTTTATTGACTGAAATTAATTATAATAACATATCTTAATATTTTTAATCTGTGTATGTATACTACTTCATTATTTGTCCTAATACTGTGCTCTTACTGCCAGTCCTGCATTATTCAAGACTGGGTTTTTGTCCATTTTCTGTTTTCAAATAATGGCACAGTGTTATCTTCTCTGTAGCCCTCTGGAAATTCCAAGGCTTCTTGAAAAGGAACGAGAGGTTCTTTACACTAATCTCAACATTAATCTTGACAAGGGTTTGGTTCCAAGTAGATTGGAACTGCTAACTTAAAATCATCTGATGTCTTGCACCTGCTAGCTATGCTTAGTACCACTGGAGGATATTAGATCAGCATCATCCAACAGGAAGACATAATTTATTTTTCTCCCCAGTCCATAATAAAGAACTGAAGCTATTATGGAATGCTTCTGCCTTCTCTATGTCAGCCATTGCAATTCTATTAGGGTCATCCTGCCTTCATTATTGTTAGTATTGGTTTTGTTTGGACCTACTCAGAAAATATCTATAACCCAGATGTTACTTTTCCATTCCATAATCTTTTTTCATTAATTTTATTTATTTGCTGGCTTCTATGCTGTTCACTGACACCACTCATAAATATATCTCTGATATCACTCATAAATATGTCTTCTTTTTTATTATTTGTTCTGCTCTGATTTCTCATACATCAAAACTGCTTCTTTTCTTAGATATAGCACTGTTTTCTTTAGGGTAGTGTTGCTTTTTCAACCTCTAGTGACATATTTCAAAGCAAGTCCTAGTTATTCATATTTATTTTCATATTTTTTCTTCTAAATGGACATTTATATCATATTGAGTGATAAGAATCAGTACTGTGCATACAACTAAGAGATGCAGACTGAATAGCAAAGGCTGCCACCCCCAGATGAATCAGGCATCCTGCTGCTTCAGCTGTCTGGCAATGGACAGCACAGGTTTAATGAGAGAAAACAACCTCAGAAGGATCTGGTAACCATTTTTTTGTACAGAAAGCAGTGAAGGCCTCCTCATCACCAGACAGTAGTACCACCCTCACGTCAGCAGAAAAAGACATAAAGGAAACAACAACAATGAATGTCAGTTCGTTGCTGACACTAATGAACTAAACTCGTGTAGCATTCAACAGCTACATCTTTATAACAGCATACACAAGACCAGTGTCAGATATTAAAAAAAAAATAAATAAAAAAAATTCTATTGTATGTTCGTTGCAGTCCTTGGTAGTCTTTTTAATAATGTATACTATTTGTGCATCCTTAAAATGGGTTTTGTTTCTTTTTATATTTATTGCCTACTTTGAGGCAATAAGAGGAAGCAACAAAGTAAAAGGCAAAACCCCTCATACAATATTTGGTTTGTTTTTTCTCTGGTTTGGTAAGTAGAAGCTTTAGTGTGCATGTTTGGACACAAATATGAAGGCTAAAACTTACCCTGTTGTCTGATCCTAGGAAAGGGCAGAGTATCATTCCATTCTTTTTCTTGGCTCCACACATCTAGGTTGCCAGCACGAACACTTCCTGTAGCACCTCTGCAAAAACGAATTCAATGGTTACAAATCTCAGTTGTTCTTTTGATGTGTGGCTCTGGTGTTCTTCCCACTAGCCTTCCATGCCAACTTGCTTTCTCAGCACCAGCTTCATGGCAGAGCAGCATGGTGACAGAGGCCAGGTGGAAATCAACTCCCCTAAGCTAAAACCACAGCTTTTGTTAAATGTGAAATGTTTTATTTTGGAAAAAGGATGTGTCTCTACAGAAACTCTGAGATTCTTAAAACAGAATATCTCCAGTGAAAACTGTTACTCTCTACTATGATGATTTGGCTGGTAAGAAAATGAAGAAAAAAGTGAAACATAGACACCTACTCATCACTAAATAATACATTTAGCAAACTAAAATCCTTCATGTTTTCTCATAGATTAAATCTGTCAATTAAATTATTTCACGTATTTAAAAAATGAAAAGCAATATGTTTTAGAAAAGTTATGTAATATATTGTCTTTTGCCTTTTTATGAGTCTCTTGTCTACATGTCAGTACCTCCAGAGATCCCTTCCACTTTTTTCAGCATTCATGGACACCTAGTGCTTTCCCTTTGACAACACAGTCAGCCATTCTATTGTAGAAGGCAATCAGATTTGATTAGGCATGATTTTACCCCTGGTAAATCTCATTCTTTTCCTCCATGTACCTGGAAATGGTCTCCAGGAGAAATTGCTCTATAACTTCTACACAGACTGAAGTGAAGCTGACTGATGTGTAGTCTCCCAGATCCTCTTCCTTGCACTTTCTGAAGGTGTACATGACATTTGCTTTTCTCACATCTTCAAGAAGCTCCTGCACTCTCTATTGCTTTTCAAAGACTATGCTGAAGAGTATCCCAATGCCATAAACCACTCCCTCAGCAATCTTCAAGGCATTCTGTCCAGCCCTGTGGACAGAATGTATATGTCCAAATTGTTTAAGTGGTCTGTAATTCCAACCTACCCTACTAAAGGTAACAGTTCTCTCCCCCCAGACTTTGCCACAGAGATTTGTGAAGCTGCAAAACAAACCTTGCCAGTAAGAACCACTCTGTCTTTATCCTTCATCATTAAGTCATCCATCCTATTCAGTGGCAGATTTTTTTTTGTTGGTTTTCCTTTTGCTCTCAATGTACGTATAGAAGTCCTTCTCATTGCCTTTCCTATCTCTCCCCAGTTTAAACTCCAGCCTGACTTGGGGCTTTATGACTTTACCCCTTCAAAGCTCCAATTTTCATACTCCTTAGCTGATCTCCACTTCCATTTTCTGGGTATTTCCATTTTGTGTTTGAGCTCAGCCAGGAGTTCAAGCTCCTGGCTCAGCCGAGTTGGCCGCCTGCCACACCTGCTGTTTCCTGCACATCCGGATGGCCCCCGTGTGCTTTGAGGAGCTGTCCCTGGAGATCACTGCCCTGCCCTGCTCCTTTGAGTGAGGTCTTGCTACGGAAGTCACTGCCAAAGAGTTCAGCATTTCTACAATTCTGCTAGAAGAATAGTTTATATTAGGGTTTCCTAATCCACTTCAGGCAAAGCAAAGCAGGTAAACTGCTTAAACTAAAGAAATTAATCCAATCAATTTTTCCTGAAATGAGTTAAGTATTCACAAATTGCTTTAGGGCTGGATATAGGGCAGTAAATAGTGGTTACAGACATCTGGAGGGAAACAGACCACTGAAACTTGGTAAATCTATGTCTTCAGTCCAGGCTCAAATAGGCAGTACTTAGGACAAAATTAGCAAAGGTTGATCTGGCACTAATCAAAGTGAATGTTTTTCAAGTTAGGTGGCAGATGTCCCACCCCCAGCACACAATATTTATATATATATACATGCAATTGTTGAACAAATAATTTTAAATTAATTTTGATATTTTCAATATCTTATATACCTCTAGATAACTAGGGTATTTTGATACTTTCTTTCATTGTCTTTTACTAAGGCTGTTTCATTTTCGCTTCAATACTTCAACCCTTCACGTGTGAGAATAAAAGGTTCTTATAATATTCCAAACATGAGGTTTCAGCCAAATGAGTGGCAAAAGTCAAGATCATCTCAGAGGGGGAAAAAAAGAAAAGGAAAAAGAAAAAAAAAAAGAGTTGAAATTGCAATTGCAGCTTCCTGATCTGGTTTATGGGATAAGTCTTTAACTTTCAAGGTGAGAAAAAAAAGTAGAAGCTTTTTTTTTTAATAGATAAAGCCCTGAAAACTTCTGAAAAATAAAAACTACTCCTGTAGCTACTAACTGCCCTTGAACTAGTTGCATAGCCTCCTTGCAGTCCTACTGGATATCCATACTTCTGGAGCCAAGTGCACAAGCACTCCAGCAGTGATTGTGGCATTTCTGGTAGTCCTCACCTTGCCAGCAGCTTGGAAAGGTTGTAGAACAGAAGAGCTGGAAGAAACTCTGCACAGTTACACATGGGCATTGTCCCTGTGCAAAATCACAGCTCCTGGCCTTTAATGTGCCACTGCCCTGTTGCTACAAATGCTTCACTGCGTGGTGTGTCCTACTGATCACAGATGCCAAATTTGTGGTCGATATCCACTTGGGAAATGGTTTCTCCCATACTCTCAGCAGACATGATGCAGAGCCTTTACTAAACCCTGGCTGGTGAACCTCCATTGTGCCTCTCATTTTGTTGGGATCGTGAAGGCTGGCACAGCAAGGAAAAGTTGGGGCAGGCTTAGAGCCTTGGTTGTGGGATACACCTGAGACCACTTCAGCACAGGGGTCTCATGTGATACCTCTGCCAAAATCTCAAGAGATGGACAGAGTCCATCTATCTGTTCCCAACTAAACAACCAGATTTTTTAGTGGCAAATATAGGTTGAATTTACATGTATATTTACATTTACATTTCAATCACATTGCTGGCAAATAGCCATACTTATGGGGGAAAATATCATTCAGTTCTAGCCTTATATTTATTGCAACACTTTTATAAAGATTAGTCACAAAAAAATTATAAACATCAGTGCTTTGGTAAACAAAACAGGCAACAATTTTCCTCTTTCTTTCTTTCAAATACATACACCTTATTTCCTGGGTAAAAGTTTTAATGTTCCCTCCACTGCTTGTTTTTTTCATAATGATTTTGCCATTGTTAAATCTCCTCCTCCTTACTGGAAATAACATTTCATTTTTCCCTCTCTTCAAACATCCTACTCTGCAGATGAGCAGGATACAGAAAAAGGCACACCTACTTACTGAATCTAAACATGCCGGAGTTATCATGACATCTTCAAAGTGCTCCTCTTCCTTCCACTCTTCCCCCCACCCTTGTTGCCACATACATATTACAATTGCTTTTGATGTCAATGTGTCTGGATTCCTGGTTCTAGTGACAATCATCATTTAAGATACTTAAAAGAAAAATTGAAAGAGGAAGAACGAGTCAGACTAGGCCTATGTATTGTTGCAGGAAGCCTTCAAAACATAAATCATTTTAGACACAGGAATAATTGGATTAAAATCAAGGGTATTTAACCCATTTGTTTTAAGAGGCTGTGAAAATATGTTCCAAGCCCAAGGTCTAAAGGCCAAAGCTAGATGCATGGTTTGTAACCATAGCATAACTGGGTACATTGAGGTATGCTAGGAGCCAGGAACCAAAGAGCAGATTCATGGTATCAGCCACGCTAAGGCCCACGTAGAGGTTCTCAGTTGCCGAAATACCAGTGACTAGAACAGCTGGAGATGTCCTGCCTGGTCTCCCCAGTGCCTTCTGGTGTGGCACAGTTGATGTACTCAGTGAAATGCGTGGTGAGACACCTCTCTGAGGTCTCTGGGTCGTCTCCCACAGATCCCCTCCCCAACCCTTTTCCCTGCAGTTATGGACCCAACAAACAACTCTGCCTGGGCAGTGATTTTGGATACAGTCCCACATCTACACCAGTGAATGTCCTGTGACAGTCTGCGTCTAAGCAGGCACAAGATTGCTACCAATTTGGCACAGTTGAGCAGCTCAGCTCATGTTTATACATAATTAGGATTTAAAATTATGTCTGTTTTCTGAGAAATCCAGTCTGGCAGGTAGATTCTGTGCACACATAACACACTTCTAAGGCATAAACTCCATGAAGAATACACCAGTCATGACCATCTTCCCTCTAAAATTCAAAACCAGGGTATTAGCAATGCAAAAAAAATTGTGTTTGTTATTAAAAAAAGGAAAAAAATTATTCACTGTCTTATTTCTTCTCAACCCTTTATAGAGCAACTCAATAGACACAGTACTTTCTAAAGAGAAGGAGACGACAACACTGTTTTCAAATGTCAGTTTGCCTTTTCTCACCTCCAAAACATGTACCAAACATCAGGCTGTTTATGTCAAGAAGCAAAGCTTATGCACCCCTGATGTTCATCTGAGCTACTATACATAAATCAAAAGTGCAGCCAAGATTGATTAGTCTGGAAAACAGCAGAAAGCTGATTACTCTTCTCCAGCAATTAGGACACTCACAAATATGGGCTTCTCATTCCTACTCCAATGTCTGCATTTGACACAAAACAGTCACTAGTTAGTGTGAGCACTGAGTGCATTCATGATGTTGTTTTCTTGCTAAATTTTGTAAAGCCCTTAGTATAAAGAAAAAAACACCCCAATGAAATCTGTCTTTCTTCACCAGAAAGAATACCTCATCAACATATTTCAAAAGCCATCACCAAAAAAAGCTGGATTTGCTGTTTGAGACTAAACAGGATCTATTCAAGCCTCTATTTAGAACAGGGATGGTAAGGTCATGGCAAGTCAGTCAGCAGAAGTACTTAATTCAGAAATCAAATTATTTTGGATTTCTATTTGTATTTCTTGCTATATATTAAAAGAGAAGAAACCCATTAAGCTACAACTTGTGAGATAGGCTAGTATTAGTATTAGGTATTAGTTCTAAATTCAGATTTTTTAGGGTGGCATAGATAGCAAAGATACATCAGTGTTAACATTGGCACAGATACACACAAATCTAAAATTGCTGATGGGAAAAATTTTATAATTTTCTTAAAAAAACTGTAAATAAGACGGAGTCTACCTAAATGTCACATGAAAGATTGCTTTACAAATCTTGGATTTCTGTCAATGTATTTATATATTTTTTTAATTCTGCACATAGAAGAT
The DNA here is from genome assembly GCA_013397295.1 of Polioptila caerulea. Taxonomy (NCBI): domain Eukaryota; kingdom Metazoa; phylum Chordata; class Aves; order Passeriformes; family Certhiidae; genus Polioptila; species Polioptila caerulea. The sequence continues at coordinate 445,426 of VYXF01006937.1, forward strand.
TTTCTAAAATGTGTTGGGGAGAGAGTATGTGTGTAATATTATGAGCATCTAAAAAAGATATTTAAATTCTGTTTCATTTCCAGTACCATATATTATCTCTAAAACAAAACAAACAACAAAACATGTCTAAAACTTAAAACCTAGAATTGCACATGTGGGTTGTCTTTTAATAAATTTATTTAATGTTTTAAATTTTAACAAGATCAGTGGAGAACATTATGACTTCTTGGTATACAGGTTCTTTGGGCTCTTTTAAATGGACTAATTAACTTAATTTGAGAGTATGACATAATGGGTGTTTTCAGTCTCAAATTCCAAATGTAGTCAATTCATATGTGTGCACAATTCTGCAGGATGTCAGACAAAACCTCTGGGAAAATCCAGCCTCAGCAACCAAGGGAAACTACAGTCTTATCACCTTAAAGCCAGTGATGCTCTATCTGTGTTGGCATCTGGTCTTTCACTAAGGTCACAGAGAGCAGACCACAGGCAAGCAGGCAACATTCCTACCCCACAACAGAGGACCATGCTACCCAGGCTATACATTACACACAGCTGTTGCCTGGTCCAGGCAGCCAACAGAGAAGTGTGCAGGATCTTTACTGTTCCTCACAATTCCAGAAAATATGCACAGTTATCAATGGACATGTTGCTTCACGTGGCTTCATTTTCTGCCTGGAAACATAATTATGGTAGGTTTAAGAGAACTTTTAATATCCATCTAAAATTCAGTGTGGAAATCCTGAATAATATCCCAATCTCCTGTCTACATAACCTGGACTTGTTTGCAGCATGACTAGATATCAGCTGCACAGGAGGTTTACTGAGAACATGTCCCATTTGCAGAATGTTTCATTTTTACTTTCACATTTCAAACTGAAGGGGTAGATTTAGATTAGATATTGGTTTCACCTGAGCATGGTGAGGCACTGGAATAAGTTGCTTGAAGTTGTGGATGCATTCCTGGGACAGAAGGAACACTCACATTCCTAGGACATTCCCTTGATCAGGGATGCAAATGCTCCCTAGATGAGTTTGTGTTATGGTGCATGCACCAAGGTCTGCTGTAATCCCTTTATTAAGAAAAAGTGGTTGAGCAGTCCCAGCAGAACTGAGCTGAAGCCAGGATATCTTTCTTCCACAAATTTCTCTTCTCCCAAAGATTCAGGAACAGCGACTTGGTTGGCAACCCCATTACCTCACAGACACTGCCATTCCTCAGAGAATCCCAGAACAATTAAAGCTGGAAGGGACCCTGGAGGTCATCTGGTCCACCACCCCTGCTCAAGTAGAATCACCAAGAGCTGGTTGCCCAGGACCATGTCCAGACAGCTTTTCCAGTGGAGGACTCTATAACCACTGTGGGAAGCCTGTTCCAGAGCTCATATTCTCCATAATAAGAGTAGTGTTTCCTGACATTTGAGTTTGTGCCCATTGCCTCGTGTGCCCCATGCCTTCATCCCTGCACAGAGATTCTGCTTTTGCAGCAAACGAGGACCATCCCTGCATTTTTACTTTGGCAGTGATTATATAAAATAGCAACTAAGGATTCAAAGCTCTCTGTAAAAAGAAGGACTCAGAAAACAAAACTCCCATTTCCTATTTCATGAGTTCCGTGTCCTGTTTCCATTCACACAGTGAAGTCAACCGAGTGTTTTCCATGTGCTCAGTGGAGCACAGGCACCTATCAATTGCAGAGGGCTTTGTCTTGTGCAGGTAGCTTAGGACTCTCCAGATGTAGAAGGACTTACAGTCCACAGGAATCACAGGTACCTCAACTGGTAGGCTTAATGTAGCCCTGCATGTTCTCATTGGCCTGTAAATGGATCAAATCAATAGAAGACAGATTCCTTGACGTATCAGATGGCCAAAACTATCACATAAAATAAATCATTAGTAGTATCTAGTAAACATATCATGACTTTAAGCACTATCTTACTTTATTGGAATGTAACAACGATTGGAAGACATGAAGACAAGCAGCAATTACATTAATAATTTTTTTTTATTGCTTGCTGAGTCACTTGAGTCAGCCTCAAAGAGACTGAATGACCAGTTTGGCAAGTCTTTCTGAAGAACAGGTACTTAACATTTAACAGCAGCATTATTAGTTTGCCCTTTAATACCCTCTGTACTTCAAACCTGACAGAAGTTCAGCTTTCAGCCTCCTCTGCACTCAATCTAAATCCCATTAAAGTCAATGCAAGTCTCTCCCATTTTAATGGGATTTAAATCAAGCCTTTAATCCTCAGTGTCTCTGTCCTTTGTGTCATTCACAGACAGAAAATTATGAATGTGTGTTGATGATGCAGATATTGCTGCTATTGGAGGTGAATGATAGCGATCAGTGCAAATTACTCTGAAAAATATACCTTTGTGTCTCTTTCCTATTGAGAGCAGAGTATCTTGTATACTTTAAGAAAAGTTACAGAAAATATTTAAGCTGTAAAATCTTGGAGCCCTTCGCTCTGCTAAATCTACATCTCTGAAGGGATTCATCTGCATTAATAAACTTGCTTAAATATTGGAATCTACTCTCTCAAGTTCCCTTTACAGTGCAAAAGAGTCACCTCCAGAGGGCAATTCATCTGATCTGTCTTACATGTATGTTTTCAGCTGAGATGAACAGCTTTCTTCTGATGCTTATGTCTTGCCATTGATCATACTGGTTGAATGGATAACACAAATATCTCATGTTTAGGTGTCTATAATTAGGCAGATATATCTCACCTCTTACCGGGAATTTTTTAAAAAGAGATTTCCCTTAAGCCTGGAAAATAGGTAATCCAGCTCTACCTATGATGGTGTTAGGTTACATTTCTAGGGCTAGATGTAAGGAGCATAACATGCTGGTTTTCAAAACTAATTTTTTCCTCAAACTCAAATACACATTTTATGGGAAAGCAACTGTTTTTATACACATATTTTGAATTACAGAGATATCATCACATGTCTTGTTAGGCTATTGCTGTGGTTAATTATCCTTACTACTAAGCACATTATTCCAGCTTTGGTAGAACTTCATCATTTCTTTAGTATTTGATGTAAATCCTTTCTAATAATTTGCAGTCCATATGTGCAAGACTTGCATTTACCCTTTTAATTACAGGAGTATTTGAGGAGCACATAGATAATTTGTTCACTGAAACTCTTTAGTGCTTTTAGGCATATTGCTTTTCAAGGCACATATCCTTGAATAGCAACATGGTCTACATTCACTTTTTCCTGCACTGAATGCTTCATAAATAGCTGTACTATAAACCTGTTTCCACTGAACAGACTGTGAATTTGCTCTGCTAGCAGAGCTATTCCAGCAAAACAAAATATTGAAGGTGTTTTTCCACCGGTCTGTCCACCACTCCTACTTTAATGATGCTCACTAAGCCAAGATTAGAGCTGCATATTGTGTGGACAGATAAATGAGTTTAGGGTGTGTGATTTTTTTCCCTCAGCTCAGCTGACATCATACCGACAGAAAAACTTTCCATCATAGGCCATAACCATTCCTAAACTTTTGCCCACAGGACTTTACCAATAGAATTATACTAAGGGCAAAAAAGCAACCAAATAAAAAGAAAATTTAATGTATAATAATAGCTTTCAGTATTTACATCAGTATAAGAAATATTGCCTCATTTCTAAGTATTTTGTCGCTACAGAAGTTTCACCCCAAAAATCTGTCCCTTGGTGCTAACAGAGTGCTGAAAAAAGTGTGTGACACCTGTTAGAGTCTAGCAAGCAACATGAGCTGCAGGAATGATCTTTCCTCCTCACAATCTAGCTGTTAATTCTCTGTGTTATTGACAAAATATAACTGCTATAAAAACATACTCTTATGAGAGTTCAGTTGTGGACATTGTGATGAGGTTCCTTTGTTATACACGATGCAATTATCAAACCATGAATTCTTTTGTTCTTTTCCTGACTTGGGTTTAAGGGGGAAAAAACCAAACCACAAAACACTAGTTAAAATTGAATAGAGGGAGGTATTTTTTTTCACTGAATTTTCTGAAAATATGAAAAATATGTAGTTAGGGCTAAATTATAAACTAGGCACTGTAATATCTGTTAAAACATAGAAAAAGTTATTAACCTTTGAGTCACATAAAAGATGCATAGCTATGAGCAAAAGTGTTCTTCAAGTCACATGTAATTTTTTACATAGAGCACATATATTAATGGATATGTTTTCAGCTGAGGAGATAATTATGGTGACATAGAAATGTAAAGATCTTGAACAAGTGAACAACTTGATATGAAAAAGTCTTTTATAAAGCTCAGAAAGATTTGTATGTGGTTGAAAGGCTCTAAGATTTTTCAAATAAAATCATTATCAACCAAGCTACCCTTGAGGGAAGAAAAAAAAAAAAAAAGAAAAGAAACAAGTAGGAAGAGTGAAGTAAGTAAAGAAAATTGAGAATCAAGGAGTCAATTTCTAATTTGTGGGACTGCTTGAGTGCTTACAGCTCACAGCTACTGGCAGATGCAACCACAGCAGCCGCAGTAGTTTGCTTGTGCCTTGTCTTCACAATGCTTCCTTTTATGTGATGGCTGTAAATGTTTGACAGTCATTAGAAAGTCATCCAAGGAAATACTTCCTTTCCATGTACAAGATCCTTTTCGTGGATTTTTAACACTGAGCATTCTCAGCAATTCAGCTATCATTAGCAAAAGAATAGTTTCTTACAGCATGCCTCTGCCCTTAAGGGTCTTTTATAAAGAGGACAGAAGCTCTTTGTTGTCACTCCTTCACACGTTATTAACAGAGGTTTAACAGAAAAAAGAGTGACTTGTTACATGCCCACTGCAATTTGTTCTTTTTCGGGTTCATTCAGATTTCATGATGTCTACCAGAAGATGGATTAACCCAGATTCAGTGAGACTCTTTCCATACTAAATAGAAAACGAATCCAAACAAGGCAGACAGAATGATCTCTCTCTGCAAAGAATCAAATCAGCTAACGAGATGGTGAATATTCCTGCATGCCAGACAACATTTTTGTAAAATTGCTGTTCAACAAAGGACAGTAAACCCCAGTAAGATATATTATCTTGGTAATTTGCTATGATCATCGTTCTGCCATCGGTTTCACTTTTTTGTCTCTGCTGCCTAATTCTTTCCATGCTACCTATGCACATCCGTGGCTGAGCCTCCCGATTGTTCCGCACAAAGCAGTAATTTACGGTGATTGCTTCCAATCCCATCACATTTGGGTCTGCAAACTGATAGCTGTGATGGGGCTGTCAGCTAGCATAAAAAGGGAATGCCCTACTGATGACAGCAAAGTCGGGCTGACTCAACACTAGCTGAGCTACAGCTTCCTCCGTTCAGCCTTTGGCAGGGTCCAGGCCCCCACAATGACTTGCCACTTTTACAATTCTAGCAATATTTTCGATGAATTTGGGACCATGTCCAGTATGAATCACACACAACTCTCCAGCACTGTTGCTCAGAGCAGGAAATTGAAGGTTTTTCCATCATGATCCAATGAGTCATTTAGGTTTCTTTGAAAATTTCTGTTGATTCAGAATTTCATAAAGGGGTAATGAAAACCAAAGACACACAAATATGAAAAGGGAGTTCACAACAACTGCCGAGTCAGTGCTACACGTCATACTGATATACTAAAAACTCACCTAAAAACCTCTTGACCGTCAAGAGGTCTCAGCCTAAGATATTTTAAGAGTATCTGAGTGCTGAAGCTTAAAGACAAGATTGCTTATGTGCAGCTTATCCAGGAAAAGGCATCTAACCTATCTTTTTCTTAGAGCCTCTAAATCTTCTGATATCTAGAATCTAATATTGAGAACAGCACAGTGTAGGTCTACTGGTTTAGTTCACAGGAAACAAGTAATTAGAGGACACTCCCTCCCTAGAAGTAAAGTCCTTCCAGCTACTGGGTGGGTTTGGGCAATCTCCTAAGTTCAACGAATATGACAGTCTCAGAGCCAGCACAGATTTGGTCATGTGTGTGCAGTGCAAGATGTTTATAAACAGCCTGGCAAAGAGAGCCAACAGTGCCACGGTGGAGCCTGTGGATGATATTAAGTGATTTGAGGTAATGTAAGCAAAGAGAAGCATCCTGAGCGACTGAGCAATGAAATGGCGGGTGGAATTTGATATAAATAAGGCATATAAAATTCGTTCATATAATAAAATCTTACAAATATGTTGTAAAATTGTTTAGTATACAGCCAGTTTCAGTTGTAGCCGGAGCACCCCGCCCTTAAGTGCTCGTTAAGTATCGGTAACCACTGGAGCAAAAGGGGTATTGTGCCACGTCAGGAAGCCCAGAAACACATCGAAGGATTTCCAGGAGGGAGATTGATATCTACTCAG
>VYXF01006938.1:8470-64082 GCA_013397295.1 Polioptila caerulea
TTTTTTTTTTTTTTGTGATGAAGAATGTCTGGTTCAGCACCTAGATGTGCTCATGTGGAAGTGTGGGATCTGCTGAAATGCTCATAAACCATCAGGGACAGTGAAGCTGTGACCTGGAAAAGCCCTTCAGGACTCTGGTGCTCCAAACCTTGAGCTGCTTCAAGAGGAGGGAGCAGATCCACAACCACGTGGATAAAACCTCAGCACAGGGCTGGAAGTTCTTTTTTTTCCCAGCTGTGACAGAAACCTCTGAGCCCTTCTGACCATCCCAGCCCCTCTCCACGGGCAGCAAGGCGGATGAGCACCCTCCTTTTTGCCTCTCTGAGTAGAAAACTCGGGGAATGTTGTGGTGGTGGGTGGCAGCGTGTGCTGGAGGCTGATTATGCAACTGCAGCAAGGGGAAGGCGGGCACGGGAGCTGTAACACGGCTATAATTAAGCACAACAAACAGCCAGAAAACAAACAACAAACACTTCTTAAACCCCATTCTTGGCCACAGCTGAATTATTGTTTTCCTGCTTTGGTAAAGTCGTTAGAGGGGAAAGCAACAAAATCTACGTGTTAATGAATTAAGTGAGTTGGGAATTTTTTTTTTTTTTTTAAGGGGGTAAGGGTTTTTTTTTTGGGTTTTTTTGTATCTTTAATGAATGAAAATTAAATCTGAGAATGGGTAGAGAGCAGCAGAGTTCCCTCAGGCCGTAGGCAGCTCCTATTAATAGCACCTGGCACTGCTGTTCCCACCAGTTGGGTGAAGAAGAGCCCCAGTTCTGGAGTGTTTTTCCAAACAGGGAGGGGAGGAACCAACCTGGAGTAATTCCTGCTCTGCAAGCCGAGTGTTTATCCACTTTCTGAATGAATGGAAATGTGCTTTATTTATTAAAGCGAGCAAAATGGCTTTTTCCTTCACAACTTGGCATGTTTTGCTGTCCTTGCTGCTTCCTCTCCCTTTTATCTGCCTTTAAGCCACATATTTACATGAAACCAGCAGAAAACTCTGCTTTATCTGGATGAGAGTGGGCTCAGATTAAGGCTCTTGGGTTTCTTGGCTGTGTCCCTGCCCTCAGAGCAGAGTCCTGTGGCTGTGGACGTGATCTCACCCTGCTCTATCTCAGCCTCCTTCCTTCCTTCCCTCTAATTAATCTCCCATTAATAACCCAGCCCAAAAGAGCTGCAGATGTGAGGAGTCTCAGGTATTAAGAGCTGAAATTCAGAGTGATGTTCCCGGGGAATCTGTCAGGTTGGTGGAACAGGAGTTTGTCCTTCTCCTGCCATCCCCAGCAGGATTTACTGCTGCCTGTTCCCCTGACCTCCTGCCCCACCAGGCGTTCCAGCCTGGCCATAAATCCGGGGCTGCTGCTTCTCCCAGCCCTGCTGGTGAGCTCAGGGCAGCCTCGTGCTCGCTGTTCCATGTCTGTCTGTCTGCCTGTCGCCTCTCCCGGGCTCACATTCTGATTTTTGGGGAATTTTGGGGGCTGACCGGGCTGTGTCCTTGCTTATCTGCAGCCTGCCTGGTGCTGGAGGGAGGTGGGGGAAAGGGAGGGTTGTCCTCCCCCAGTTTGGGCAGCTTTTCTGCTGTGACACCTGAGCAAAACTCGCTGGGCGTGGGAGTGTGGGTGAGGAATGGCAGGAAAATGAACCCCCAAACCCCAGAGGTTTGTGTCCAAAAAGGAGGCAGAGGAGTCCTGTGACTTTAGTCTAATAAAGGCAGAGCCCATGGGGCATTTTCCTCGGGTCTCTCCCATTTTTCCTCCTTTTTATCCCAATTTCCCAGCCACATTTCCCTCTCTCTTTCCCCACTGGCTGAGGCACTGGAGAGGTGCAGACTTCCCAAACCCCTGATACCTGAGATTCCCCTCTAATGTACAACCCTCCCTTTTAACTTTTAATTCTCAAGGAATTTATGCTTTTCCCCCTTGTTTCTTTCATCTTTCAATATCCAATTGCATTTCTCAGCAAACCTGCAGTGTTTTTTGTAAGGCAAATAATTTTTTTTTTCCATCCATCAATCAGTGGGGTCCTTCCCATTGTTCCCTTTATCTCCCAGTGTTGGTTTTATCTATCAGACCCACTGCTTGTTTCGAAAGAGAAATCCCTCCTTCCTCTGAGGAGTAACAGGCTGGGAAATGGAGATGGTTCAGGGAATTCCAGGAAATGATGCAGGAGCTGTCAGGGCTTTGGAGCCACCCATATTTTTGCTTATTTACTCTCAAGGAAACCATGTTAAAGGAGGTGTTGTGAGGTCCTTTTTGCTCGTGGATAAGGATTTCCCAATCCTCCAGAGACCCTTCTGTGCTCTGGGATTGTCAGGGCTGTGCTGCCACTCTGGAAGGTCTGGAATGCTGCTGGCACCTGGAGATCTGATCCCAGGGGTGCATCAGCGATTCCACTGCCCTGGAATGGTCAGGGAGGAGCCAGTGCTTGCCCTTAGAGCCATTCCCATGTGGGATTTTTTCTCTTTCACACCTTGAGGCAGAGTAAATCCAAACTGTCATCATCCCTAAGTGAGGCTGTAGAAGCCTCCAGCAGATTGCAGGAGCTGCATCCAGGAGAATAATTCCGGGGATAAGGAGTCCCCAGGTCCAATTTAGGAATGACTCCCAGGGAGCAATTCCAGCATCCATAATCCTCAGATTCCTGGGAGGAACCACACTTGTGGTGGTGGGGGGAGCGAAGGTACAAATTTGGGGCAGTTTGTGGGATTTTGCCATGGAAAAATGAAGCAGCACTGGGGCAAGGAGGAGTAGAGGGGCTGGTTAAAAAGATAAAGGCACAGACCTGAATGTCATTTTAGAAACCTTGATAAAAAAAAAAAAAAATCCAACTCAGAGGCTGTTAAGAGCAGAATGAAGGCTCAGATCAATAGGCTTTGAATGAATTCCTATAAAAAGGAAGAATTTGGGTTTGACTTTGTAGGCACACTGCAGGAGAATCGAATCCATTGTCCCCAAAGGAGCTGTTCCAGCCCTCCTCTCATCGAGATACTTGGGGATTTTAAAACCTGCCAGCTTTTAGTGGTGTTGGGGAAGGAAAAAAAAGGTAGAGGAGAGGTGGAAATTAAACCACAAATGTTCACAATAAAATAGTGATAGAAATGGAGGTGGACAGGGAAGAGGAGAGAATCTGGATGCAGTGTCAGGGGGGCACTAACTCACCTGGATGTCTGGGCTGCTCTCAGGTCTTGATGCAAAGGCTGAAATCAACCCAGAGTTGGGGTTTTGGTGTATTTTGGTGTCAAAGATGTGATTCCCAGCCAGGAAATTGCTTGGGTGCCCTCCACCTTTCGAAATAAGCCCAAAATCTGGGCACAAAGTGTTTTCCAAGCACATACCTGAATGTTTGTGCCTTGCCTCTTGTCAAATCCCCAAACTTGTGTTCAGCATACAGACAGATTTTCCAGCCTTAATCTGAGTTCTCTGTGTGGGTATGTGGCAAATTTACATTTTTTTGGTAGTGATAATTCATTTTTTGGTGGTGTTTCGTGGCTTTCTCTCCCAAATCTCCTTCCAGATGGAGTCAGTGGGTGCCCTCTGAGGGTTGGAGGCATCTTCCCTCCTTGTAGCAACATTTGAATCCAGGTTGGGTCTTCCAGGGTTGTTATGGCATGGACAAAATGGCATTTTTACAGCTCCTTTGGATAAATCCATGCAGTACCAAAGCCAAAAATACTCCTAGTGAATACACCTGGCTGTACAGAGGGGGAAGGAGAGCCAGGGAGTTGTTTAGGGGTAGGGAACAGGGAATTTTCGGGGCGGGAAATGGCTTTGTGGGATGGCAGTGATAGCCCAGGCTCAGGGGGAGGTGTTGGATTTGCAGGCTCCCACCCACACGGCCTCAGCCTCGCTGCTGGGGGAACCCTTGGAAAACTCCACCAGGCACTTTTCCAGCATTTCCCTGGCTGTCGGGGTAGGAATGCTGCCCTTGGAGGAGCAGCTGGGATTTTTGGATTTCCTGGGGAAGGGGATTCCCCTGCTGGCTGTCGAGCTCTGATATTACCCCTTGTGGTCCCAAGCAGAGCCAGAAATGGGAATAACGGGAATAAAAGTGTGGAATTTTGTGCCTTTGCCCCTTGAACGTGCAAAACTCAGGGCTGTGTTTTGATGGGGCTTCTGAGCACGTGGCTGAGACTCGAGCCTCGTACTCACCCAAATCCTGGTGGATCAGCTGCTGCCAAACCCAAATCAATTCTTTTTTTTTCCCCTTGGATCTTCTGGATTCCCACAAAGTCAGGATACTGGAAGGTCCAAACCTGAAAGGAGTTGTTGAGCTCCGTTTAATGAAATTTTGTTAGTGGTGGTTTCTGTTGGGTTTTTTCGCTATTTCCAGCGGGAGGATGGGCTATTTCAGGGCTTAGTGTTATCCCGTGACCTCAATTCATCATCCCGTGAACCATGGGAGCTGTGGGATTCTGGAAAATCCCTTTGGGATCCTGGAAAAGGGAGAGAGAGAAAGAGTCTTTGGGTCCTGATTTTTAATCTGAGGACGGAAAAATGCTGGGAAGGGCTCCCCGCGTGCGTCACCTCCTGCTGACACCAACGTGGGGTTTATTTGGGGCTGGATTTTCAGACAAGGCCACTCCAGCTCCTCTGCAGAGCCCATCAGGAGCGTGTGGGGCCAGCAGGCAGCTCCAGAGCCGCTGCTGGCAGCTTTGATTCTCCTCTTGCCCACGCCAGCGATGGATGGCCAAACAGCTTCGTTACCGCGTCGTTAATTACCTTCATCCCCGCGCTGCTCTGGCCCACGCTCTGAGGCTGAGCGCTGACCTGACGCTACCAGAGCTGTGTTGCTTGTCCTGAGCTGTCAGGGGGAGAATTATGAGAGTCTCTTCATCTGGTGAATCACTGCTCCGGTTTGGGGCGAGAGGACGGATTTTGCAGAGGGGATTCACCTCGCGTGACCCACGCGGTTTTTGGCTGCAGTCAGCTCTTGGAGTGGCTTTTTGTGCCACTGTGGGGATGGGAATGGCTGAGCTGCTGCACCACAGGGCAAAAAAACCTCTGGAAATGTTGTTAAAAGCTGTTATTTCCTCGTTTTTCTGCCAGTGCTCTCTGTAGATTTTGGGTGTGAAATGTTAATGGCAGCATCTTCTAGTTGTAGTTTTGGGGTTTTGAGGCACAGGGTGGAATTGTTGGGATTGTGCTGTGCAGGGACTCAGATGATCCTTGTGGGTCCCTTCAAGCTGAGGATATTCCATGATTCTCTGTGCTTTTTTTTAATTTTTTTTTTTTATTTTTTTTTTTTTGCTGTGCAGAGCAGGACTTGATTTGACTGACAAGCCATCATTTTTGGGGACAAGGAGCCACGATGATTTCATATGGGGCGCTTGTGTGGTTGCAAAAAAATGGCAATAAAGTCCAGCCAGGCAGAAGGAGCAGGGTGTGGGCTGGAAGGAGGGAAACACATTCCAAGTGCAGCTGGAAAAAAGCTGCTCCAGGTTCCCAGCGCCTGGGTTATTCCTGGCCAGAGCTAATGATGATGTATGAGCCTTGCAGAACACTCTTCATCCTGACACCTCTGCTGGAGAGGTCTGTGACATTATTCTCACTAGGTACAGGTGGTAAAATTAATGCATGAGGAGAGAAAGTTTGGCCAAGCAGCAGAGCTGGGGAGGAAATCTCGGTGTCCTGAAGCAGCGTTTGCCTCACAGGAGCCTTCCCCAGCTCCTGGAATTTGCTGGGCTGTGATTACTAAATCAAACCCTGCTGTTCTGGAAGCTCAGCAAGCTTTATTCCCCTTATTCCTGCGTAATTCCTTGTTTGGGGGCTTCCATGGGATGCCACAAAGGGCTCTGAACCCCATGTCCCAGCATCTGCTGGTGAGAAAATCAAATAGGAGTTTAGCAGCAGCAGCAGCTCCCTTCTGCTGAGCAGCTGCTGGCAGTGCCACATGCCACTGCTTTAGCTCTCACAGAGCTTGTTGCAAAGTTTTTGAGGGGTTTTTGGGGGATGCCAAAGCTTCTACAGCTCCCTAAAAAGCCTTGGGAAAGCGTGAGGCCCATGGCTGGTTTGGGATGTGGCCTATAGATAGGGTGTGCAGGGCTGCCCTGTCCCAGGGTCACTGGCACCCCTTTTCTTAGCCTGGTTTTGGGACAGAATCCTTGTTTTAGCATGGACAAACCAAGTTTAAGTGCTGAATGACACCAGGATGAATTGCCTGCCCCTGAAATGCATCTGTATCCCTTTGTCCCTCTCTGGTTCCTCTCTCAGGGTGCAGAACTCTGCACCCCTCTGTCTTGCCCCTGTTTCCTGCCCCGTGGCTCTCAGTTATTAGCAGCTAAAACTTGTTTCTTGCACCTTGTGGGGCTCTTTTTCCTTATTTTTCCTTGCATGGATCCATTGGAGCCATTCTGCACCAACCCAGGGATCTGCCAAGACCTGACTCTCCTTTTTTTTGGTCTCCTTTGTATGACCCTGCTGCTCCTACCCTTGTGCCAGGGAAAATGTGTAGGCCAGGAGACACCCAACGAGGAAGAGTGGACCAGCACCAGTGGGAGCAGGGATAAAGCCACAAAACCCCACAAAACTCAGGGAAATCCTCTGTTGGACAGGAGCACGTGCCTTCCCTCCCGATCTGCTCTTTCCCTTGGCGTCCCCTCGGTTCCAAGGTGTTGGCTCAGCTTCTCCATCACCCTGGGAGGAGCTGGATCAGGACAAAGCAGGGGGAAAGGGCTCTGCCTGCCTGCCCTGCACTCCCTGTGTGCATTGCTGCTGAGCTCCCCCTCCCGTGATGCTGCACAGATGGCCCGAACAGTTTGGGGAGCAGATTCCCTTCATTTGTGCAAAGACAAATAGGTTTGGAAGTGCCTGAACTGCTACAGCAAGAGCCATGGGGAAAATCAGGGGGGTTTGGGGGGTTTGTTATCAGGTTTGGTTCCTACAGCTGCAGCCAGAGGTGGTGGCACACACAGAGGGGATTCTCTGCACGTTCACTCCGCCCTGGTGACGTCCTGAGCTGTCCCCAGCTGCAGCTGTGCCCCGAGCTGTGGCCTCGTGGCACAAACTCGCCCAGCAGCTCCCAGCTGGCGTCTCCCAGCTGCCACTGGGGAGCTGACGTGGGCTCTCTTTGGGGAAACTTGTCGCTCATTGAGGGGTTTATCACCTGGAGAAGTCACTGGGCTGGAAAGAGCCATTTCTGCCCGGTGGAAAATCCCTGCTATTTATTCCGTGAGCTAAAGGTCAGGCTGGCAATCTCCCCTACTTAGATAAAATAAAAAAACCCTCCCCTCTCTGCTGCCTGGGCACTTTTTGTTATCCCAGCATTCCTGTGGGAGGGAGCAATGGACTGGGGAGAGTCTGGTGCTGGTTCCTTGCTGGCTCAGAGGCTTCACTCACGTCCCCACCCCACGCTCAGACATTGCTGCTGCCCACCAGGAGCTGATGAAATGTTAAGGAGAGCTCGAGATTCCCACTGCAGCTGTGCAGGATGTGGCACAGCCCAAAATTCCAGTCAGGCTAAAATCAAATTAAAGTTTCCCAGCGTGATGTTTTATGAGGAGGAGTAGGGGAAAAAAAAATACAATAATAAAAAAAGAGATGGGATAAAAGGAAAACTCCAAACAAAAAGAGCCCCCTGCAGAGTTCATCTGGTGGATGGAGTTACATTAAGTGAATGGAAATTAAAGGCTTTTCATAGAGATCTTCAGTATAATTTGATGGAAGACTTTAATTATTTCAAAGTGCCTAAGAAAAGGAGCTTGGAATGATTTCGGGAAGGTGGTGGTGGGGGGAGCTTTCATAAAAATATCTCTCTTCAGCAGCGTTTTGAGCTGTTGTTGGGCTGAAAGGCTGCTGTCAGCTCCAAGGGAGGGATTTGCAAATCCTGTGCCCCCCATGCCTCCCCAGAGAGCAATTCCTGCCTGAGTGGCAGCAGCCTGGGGAGAGAGGGCCAGGGATGGGAGGAGGAGGCTGCAGGGAGAGCAGAGGCTCAGTGCTGCCAGGCAGCTCCTTTATCAGCCCTTCCCAAGGCATGGGGGTGGCTCGGGCTCCCGCCTGGGAACGTGGGGAGGGCGGGATGTGGGGAATTGGGATCTCTCCTGGAGTTTGAGCAGAGCATCCTCCTCTCCTGGGCACCCCGGGGACCTGGGCCATTGTAGTCTTTGTGCTGAAATTGTCACTCATCCAATTCTTGCTTGGACAGCTCAGGAATTAATGGGTCCTTGTCGAGCCTCCAGGTTGACATAAATCCAGGGATCTGGAGACCGTCCATCCTTTCCCTGGGATTTGGATGCTCTGCTCCTGCCTCCAGCCTGGCTTGGTTTGAGGCAGAGATGTGGCCTCTTCCTGCTCTGAATGCTCAGGGTTTTAACTGCTCCTCTTCCCCAGACATTGCTGTTCCTGTCTCTGCCTCCTGTGCCCCTCTCTGGGATGCAGAGGGCAGGAAACTGAAGCACAGGGGGCAGGACTGTGCAGAATCAGCTTTAGAATCCAACGTTTAGGATGGAAAACACCTCCAAGACAATCGAGTCCAAGCTGTCCAAACCCCACCTTGTCCCCAGCCCAGAGCACTGAGTGCCACCTCCAGGGATGGGGACTCCAAACCTCCCTGGGCACCTCCTTCCAATGTTTAACCCTTTGAGCGCAGGAATTATTCCTGACCAGGGTTCTGCCACCCATCCATGGACCTCTCTTCTCCTCTTTGAGCTTCTGCTGGGCTGAGACTGGAGCAGAGTGGCCAAGGCTGATGGAGTTGACCCCAAGGAATGGGTTTGAGTTAAAATGCCATGGAAAACCTGCTGCTCCCACGCCTGCAGCTCCCGTGCTGCCAGGCTGTGGTGGAGAGTGGCAGTGAGGAGTGGCAGGGGCTCAGTGGAACCAGGAGCCTTGCCTGGCTCCCTGCAGCCCAGGAACTGTGCAGCACCAGGCATTCCCCTCTAAACTTTCCTCACTGTGCCTCTCCCCCTCCCTTCTG
Source organism: Polioptila caerulea (assembly GCA_013397295.1). Taxonomy (NCBI): domain Eukaryota; kingdom Metazoa; phylum Chordata; class Aves; order Passeriformes; family Certhiidae; genus Polioptila; species Polioptila caerulea. The sequence goes on from VYXF01006938.1 coordinate 17,375, forward strand.
ATGGGCCTGAGGCTGATTTGGGGGCTCTGTGTCCCCTCTGGCACATCAGGCTGGATAACAGCACCACACTGGAGGTTGTCCCGAGGACAAACCCTGCCAAGCAAGTTCAGGGCAAAACACAACCAGGCTAAATATGGGGGGAGAACAGCGGGATCCAGTCCCAGGGACTGAGTTTCAGAGCAGGGGAAGGCAGGCACTGGTGCCTCCTCCCCAAAGGAGGGGTGTGTGGCAGGCAGCTGGCAAAGAGTGCTGGTAGCCATGGGGATGGGAGAGAAAGGGGGATGCTCGGATGCAGGTGGGAGTTGGGGAAGAAAGGACAGGCACTCATCAACCTGGCTGCAGCAGGCAGCACAGAGCTGCTTCTATTTTCAGTTTTCCTGATGAGCACTGCCAGGCTCGGGGTGGCATCAGGGTGAAGCAAATCCAAGCAGGGAGCTGTTGGGATAAACATGCACATTGAGGGGGATGAACTCTGTTTTGGGGGGGCTTGGGTGGCTGCAGTCGTGCAGGAGAGAGGCAGCAGGCAGTGAACTCCAGGGAGAAGCTGGGTCTGGAGGGGCTTTGGGTGTTTGCAGCCCTAATGAGCAGCTCCTTGGAAGTGCTGCTCAGAGAGGTCCTGCAGGACAGAGAATCTGAGCCTGCTCAGGGGCCAGAGTTAATCCAGCACCTCACTAACAGCAAATTATGCACTGTTTATTGCTGAGAGTGTTGTTTTCTGGGCTTTTTTTTTTCCCTTGATGTGTCAAAGGCTTTCGGCACCGATCGCTCTTTGCTGCATTCCCTGGCTGAAGCTGCTGCTGGAGGAAAAGGAGCCTGTGCCTTGAGCTTGGCCGGGCTCCTGCGGTGACACTGCAGGGCTTGGGCTGTGCCTCTCACCATTTTCATCCCATGGCACCAGCAGCCAAGCCCGGCCCTCCCACACCCCCTCTCCTGTGCCAGGGGTGGAACTGAAGCCCCATGGATGGTGCCCAGCTCATGGGGTTAAATCCAGGTGTGCAATAACCTTCCTGGTGTGTCCTCACCCCAGCTCAGGGCAGGGACTGTTCTCCCACCGGGAGGCACCGAGGTGCTGGCAGCTGGTTTTGGTTTTGATTTCAGGCTCTATTTGCCCACACCAGGCTGCCCGTGCTCTGTTAATAACAGGTCACCATCTCCCTGAGCTCTTTGAGGGTTTGTTGTTGGAGCAGCAGCATTCCTTGGGGGTGGCAGAGAGAGAATGGCCCCCTGATGTTTGTGATTTAATTCAGGCTGAGGATGGAGGGGAGGAAAAGCTGCTCCAGCTCAGGCTGGGGGCCTGATTAAGATCCTTCCTCCACCTTCAGTGCTGGTCTCTCCCACCAGCAGTATGGAAACTACTTTTGGGAAGGAATAATGTGGATTTTAGCATTAACAGCTTTTCTTTTTGAGGGGCAGAGGGAGGCTCAGAGGCTGCCATTTGACAGCAGTCAGCTGCAATCAGCCGGGCTGGTGGCTCCTGGAATAGTTTGGAAGCCTGCTGGGCTCCAGACTGCTTCAAAATGAGCTGTGCTGAATCACAGCCACTCCAAACTGCCTCTGCTTGGAGCTGGGCTGAGGTGAAGTGAATTCCAGAGGGTGGGGAATAAAACCCAAGTGGTTCCCCGTGAGTTAAGGCAGCCTGGAGGGTTGTTTATGCCTCGTGGCTGAGCTCAGCAAGCTCTAATTGATGATTTCCCCCACATTTAGGGCATGCTGAACGTCCTTCCCTGGTGGATTCCTTGGTGCCTGATGGGAGCCGAGCTAAACACGCAGCCCTCCCCTCTGTGAGCAAATCTTTCTCTCCTCTAGCAGGCTGTGGCTTCATGAAACTCAGAGAAACCAGGGAGGTTTTTATGGGCCTGCATCCCCCTGAAGTTTGGCTGGGAGCAGGCAATCCTATCCCAGGCTGGTTAGGGGTGGGCACAGAAGTGGGTGTTGAAAGCTCAGCTGCTTGAGCCTCCTTTCCTCTGCTGTTGAGACACAAGCAGGAGTGTCTGGGTGAGAAAGAGCAGATTCACACTCCTGAGTCCTGCTGCCTCATCTGGCCAGACAGGCTGTGGCTTTGGGCCTGAGGGTGCCAGCTGTATTAGGACGTGGTGCTGGGTCTGGATGGATTATGGGTCAAGATGCAAACATTCAAGTTGGGCTAAGCCTGGTTAATGAGGACAATTTATGCCAGAGCTGGAGGAGAGTGATGTGATGAGGCTTTTCAGAGCATCCAGCTCGGGCATAACTTTGTCCTTCCCTCATTTAACCGGAATTGATGTCAAGCCAGTGATGAGAACCAACTGCAAAGCCAGCTCTGGGAAGGGCTGCTCCTTGCTCAGGTTGGAAATTGGACATCATTGATGAGGATGAGTGCTCTGGGAGCAGTTTTGGGAATGCTGCTGAGCCAGGAGCACAGCCAGCCAAGGTGGGCACGCTGGATTTGTTCAGGGAACAAATGTGTTTTTCATGCTGAGGCCATGTCCTGGGCCTTTGTGGGACTCTGTGTCACACTTTGTTAACGAGGCCAAGTGATCTGAGCTCTCTGGAGAAGGGCCACGACCGTGGTGTCACTCCTCATCTTGTACCACACTGCAGCCAGGAGAGAGTGGAGTGAAACCTGAAGCGTCTGTGACATTGATCCCGTGCTTGGCTCTTCAAATGCTGGCTCTGTTTGCATCAGAGAATCCCAAAATGGTTTGGGTTGGAAGGGACTTGGAAGCTCATCTCATTCCACGGGCAGGGACCAGGCTGCAGAATCAGCACTGAAAATTCTGGTGGCTGTGGGGTTTCCCTTAGGGCTGTCCATTTTTTATGGCAGTGCAAACCCCATTAGCACTTTTGGAGATCTCTACTCACCTGTAGTGTAAAAAAGCTGGGATCTCCTGCAGGAATGGCTCTGTCTGGGCAAGCTCCCCTGAGCCAAAAAGGAGAAATGGTGAATAACTCAGAACCACAGGGAGCTGCCCTGGGATTGTGTCTGTAAAGTGGCCAGATACTGGAGAAACAAAGGATCAAGAAAGCAGAAAGGAGTTTATCTCGAGGCTTATGAAACTTGAGTGGTGCTTGGTTCCAAAGCACTTCTTGCATCACCAGGCAAGCTGCTCTGAGCCCAAATTTCCCGTTATGCAAAAGGCTCCCCAAGCCTTAAATAAACCCAGGAAAGGCCATGAGACAGGGAGGGGAGCGTGGTGAGAAACTGAGAGGTGCCAGAGCCAAGGCTGTGGAGACAAGTCATGTCTGGGAGTGCATTTTCTGTGCTGTTGTGGTGCTGAGGGGAGAAGCTGAGCGGGTTCTTGCCAAGGATGAGTGTGAGGATTTGTCTGGTCTCCTGCCCAGCAATGTATCGACAGGCAAGAGAGGAAATTTCCTTTTGTCAGCCAACACTGCCTCTCTCCTGTCCTCTCCCCATCCCTGCTCTGAGGATGCTCCTCCTGCCGAGCCAGGGAATCTCTGTGGGATTAAAAGCAAATCCCACTCCCTCAGGCTCACATCCCCACCAGGGAGGGAGGTCAGCAAATAATACCCCCCAAAAAACCCCTGAGTACTCCACTTGTCTGGCTGGTATTTCCCCTAGAGCCAGAATTCCCCTCTTTTAGATGGGATTTGCTCTGTGGTTACAACAAGCAGAGGAAAAGTGCCAGGGCTGCCCATTCTCCTCCATCCCTCTGGGTTTTGGGTGTTTCATCTCAGAAACAGAGAAGCACTGCACCCCTAATTGGTGCTTTTTGCTGTTAATTAATCAAACCCACGGTTTTCTAGCCTGAAATAATTTTTTTTCCCCCTTCTTGTCACTTTTGCTACAAGCAGGATTAAAAGCTTCTCTCATGCAAAATAATGCCTTTAATTGCAACTTCCCATACCAGTTTGGACTTTGATTCTGCCTTCCTGTGCAAGACTATTTATTGCTGCGTTATTCTTTTGCATCTGGTGGTTGTGTGCAGCTGTGCCCTTGCACCAGCATCTCCAGGCTCCTGTATTTCCCTTCCATCCCATTCATTTTGCAGGTTTCCTTGCCCCCAAACCCATCACCCCTGTGCTTTCTGCTGCCTATTCTCAGCTTGGCATCTGTCCCTGCTGCTCCTTCTCCTTGCATATGCTCCCTGTCATCCAAAAGCACCCCCAGCAATCCTCACTCCATTAAAACACACAAACATCATCTCCAGCCATTCACAAACTCCTTCTCTCCTCAAAATCCAGACTTTTGGAGCTTGGATGGATCAAAATGTTCTTTGGGCAATAGATGGGAGATTAATCTATTTGTTTCACTTACACTTTTGGCAGCAATAAAAAGAAGCAAACCCAGCTTTTTGGCCATAAACCATTTCTTGCAGGTTGATTTGGTAGAGGCTGCTTTGTTTTCCTTTCTTCTCCCTCTTGAATCTGCCAGGGAGTCTAAGTTAAATAAAGAGATTAATCTTCTTTCTGTAGCCCAGAGATCAGGTTGATGCATTTAAGAGCTTTCTCTCCCTCTAGACTCCTGAGATGTTCACAGATCCGATTCATATTTTAGAACTTCCTTCATGTGTAAAGAGCCTCGTTGGTGTGGCAGCAATTCTTCACTAACAGCAAACAGGGCTCTGTGCTCCTTGGGTTTCTTTTCTTCTGGGAGAGCTGAAAATTTTCCATCAAAGCCTTTTTTGCTAAAAGGAGTTTTTGTTGGTTTGTTTTGGTTTGGGTTTTTTTTGTGGGAAAAGAGCAACTTTTGGAGAGGTGGAGGGAACCGCTCTCAGGCTGAAGGTTTCCTTCAAAAGGGAAAGTTGGTGTTTTGTGTGTTGAAGGTTGGATGACTGGGAGCCAAATGGCTGAGAGAAGGCTCCTCAAAAGTGTCTCCACTTAGCGAAACAGAAGTGTGGCACAACTGGAAAAGCTGTGGCTCTCGAGGAGGGGAAAATGGGTTTTTCATCAGCTCTGTTTGCTGTGCTCAGAGGTGATGCGCTGAGTGCAAGGAAACCTCGAAAAAGGGGCAGTTGGAAGCAGTTCCTTCTGAATGCAGTCCTTGAAATGAAATAAAAGCAGGGTCCTGAGTGGGTTTTTCATCCACTTAGTGCGCTCACAGCATGGTTTTGTAAGAGCCAGGTGAGAAGGCTGGAAGAATTAAAGGTTTAATGCCACTGGGTACTCGGAGCTTGCACTGTCCAGGGAAAGATGCTTGGCTGCAGTTTCCAAAGCTGTGGACACTTTCTGCTCTCTCAGGTTGCTCCAACCTGGCATTGGACACTTCCAGGGATAGGGCAAACCTGGAACATCCATTTGAAAAAGCCACAGTGGTTTGTTTCCTATTGGAACAAAACCCAGACTCCAAAAGTCAATTTTTATCCATTTCTCGGTGTAAGACCTTTGCTGTTTTAAAGCCTTTTTCCTGGTTAAGCTTTTGATGAATCCCAGGCTCTGGCTGTGCTCATTTATTCAGGGTTTCTTTGCAGGCAGACTTGTTGAGCAGCTCAGATTCTGCTCACCTCAGAGCGTCCCCAGGCCACCTCAGCTGGAGAGATCAGTTTGCATTTCCCTTTCCAAAAATCCCCTCCTGTGCTGGTATCTGCAGTGCAAACTCTGCTCTGTCCCTCACCAGAGGTGCTTTAATGGAACTGAAGGCCTGCAGAGTGGGCAGGAGTCTTCTGCTGAATAAATGTGGCATAAAATGTGTCAGGGGAGCCACTTTAGAGAGGAAAAAAAACAGCTGCACACGGAAGGGTTTGTGCCTGCCAGGGATGGGGAGGCAAACAAAGCCTTTCTTCCTTCTTAGAGATGGTTTTGGACATGCCCAGCATCATTATCTGAGGTAAACAACCCTCAGCCTTGAATTTTGTGCTCAGGATGGCCAAGGATTGAGGTGCTGGTCAGGGATTTAGTGCTGGTCAGGGATTGAGGTGCTGGTCAGGGATTGAGGTGCTGGTCAAGGATTGAGGTGCTGGTCAAGGATTGAGGTGCTGGTCAAGGATTGAGGTGCTGGTCAGGGATTGAGTGCTGGTCAGGGATTGAGGTGCTGGTCAAGGATTGAGTGCTGGCCAAGGATTGAGGTCCTGGTCAAGGATTGAGTGCTGGCCGTGGCATCAGAGCAGCAGAGCTGCTGTGGCCACCTCTGGCCCCTGTTTAGTGACAGCTCGCTGTCCTTCCCAGCTGGGAGAAACCCTTCCCTTCCTCCTCCCACCTTCCTCTCCTCTTCCCCCAGCCTGGTGGTGATTTTTCCTCTCAGATAACAGCTCCAAGCCAATTAAGAGTGTCTCACACAGTCCTCGCCGTGGGAGACCACGGTGCTTTTAACTGCTATTGTTTGTTAATAAAAATAAATCGTGGGCACCAGAAGAGGGGGGGAGGGAGGGAATCCCACATGGCCTTGCTTTTTCTCTTTTCCTGGTGGTTTTTTTCAAGCAGTGGATGGTCACAGCCACGGAGGTTTTGACAGATGATGTGGGGAGGGATGTGCTGGGGTGTTTGGTCCTCTGGGCAAGGTGCAAATCATGGTGAGGGGGCTGAGGCACGGGCCAGACCGGGGCTGTGCTGCTGCCAGGAGCAGGGACTGCTGGCCCAGGGATGGGGCAGCTGGAGCAGCATCCTCTGAGAGGCAGCAGGAGGCTGGGGGAGCTCATCCAGCACAGCAGCGAGGCTCAGGTGGCTCTGCCAGCCAGGGTTACACCAACCAACCCCACAATTTCAAATACTGGGGTGTTGTACTCCCAGCACTCCGGGCAGCTGCCGTGTTGTGTTTTCTCAGCAGGCACAGGATTTTCCTCGTGGAAGGCTTTAAAGAGGGGCAGGAAGGGCTCAGCTGCTGCATCTCCTGGGGCTTTGCAGTGTGACCCCAGCTCAAACCCACTCCCAGGATCAAGGGAGCTGCCCCAGCAAATCAGTTTTAATGCTGTAATGGGACTTCTGTGAGCGTGGCAGGTGGGGTTTCCACACTCATAATTCACTGCCCTGTGCCAGCAGAGCTCTCAAGTATTGACCGAGCTTGGGAGGGCTGATGGGTCGTGTGATAAAGCTGTGGAGGAGAGGAAATTGAATAAAGATGTCCTGTGACTGAAGTCTCCTTGTGTTCACAGGTCCGGGGCTGATCATGCTGGGGGAAATCTCACTGTGAGATAGCCCAGCCTGGGGGAGGAATCAGGATGGGGACACGCTGCTTTTATCTCTAAGCAGGGATAGGAAATTTGATCAGGCTTTGCTAATTCTGGGGAGGATTGAGGAGGGTGAGATGAGAGGACTCAAGGCTGGGGAGAGAGCAAGTTAAAGAAAATAATCCACAGCACTGAGAAATGTCAGCAATACATTTGTCCTTCTGCTTCACTGCCTCCAGAATTCTTTTCTCCTTGAAGTTTTCTTGCTTCTTTTTCTGGAAGTCACGAAGGGTGGAGGGGAGGGAAAAAAGGGAGAAGAGAGGGATGAAAGAACAAGCTAGAGGAATGAAATTTTTTTTAAAAAATTACATACATACATTTTATGTATTAGCTGTTTATCACTAAGATCACCTTCCCTTTTCTCTCACCTGCTCTGCTGTTACCTGGCTGGCTCTCGTGGACAGGTGTGATGTGATGGGGAGCCCAGGGTTCCTTTCATCCCCCTGACACCTGGCAAGGGACATACCCCAGCTCTGTCTCTCCCCCTGCGTAAATCCATCCCTGCCACTGCTGTGAGGACAGAGAGAGGGGTGGCTGTGAGCAAAGCAGGCTCTTTAATGCCAATGAAATCTAAAAAACGAGACGTGGTTTTTATAGGAACGTAGAAATTGCCAGACTGGAACCGAGCTCTGCTTCATGTTGTTAAATCTCCTTTTTAAGCACTGGCTGCTTCCAGAGGCTGTGTGAGGAGCCTTGCCCCGGGGGCTGCTTCTTCCAGCCCTCAAAAACAGGGAATTCACCAGTTCCTTGCAGCGTGAAGGGTTTGCACCCCATCCAAACATTAATTTGTATTTTTTCCCTTCAAATTTACCATTGTAATTGCAGCCATTCATTCTCTTTATAGATGTCGATCCTTCCCTCAGCCTCACAGAGGTTTTTGGTTTTTTTTTTTTTACCTCGTGGTAATGATTTACCCGTGCTAATTATGCATTTTTTGCCGAGCGAAACATATTGGTGGTGGCTTTAAATTGAGTGATTTTTCAGTTTAATTGAACTTACATCTTTGTGGCCCCGGGGCAGGCTGTCAGTGGAGCTCTCTCCTCCCCCTGAGACGCTTTTTGGAGCCCAGCAACAGCCACTTGTTGAGATGTTTTTCAGGTTTTTCATGTTCTTCCCCCCCTTGCCTGCTCCATTTGAAAAAAAAACCTTTACAAAGGGCCAGAGCTCTCTTTGCCTGTCGGAAGAATGAAAAAGGTCCCGTTAAGTTGCTTGTTGATATTCCCCGACAGTTTTCCCCCAATTCCTTGCTGCTCTGCAGCTGTTCAATTTGTTGTCTCAGCTGTGAGGATTCCTCCAGCTTTGCTCGAGCTGCGTTTTCTCACCATTCATCAAGCTTCTGGTGAGGCAGGGAGAGATCCATCAACACCAAAGCCCCCTCCAAACTCCTGCCTGGGTGAAAAAAAAATGAAGAAAATCTGCCTGGAGAAGGTGGAATGTGCTGCCAGGTTTTCCCAGGGTGTTTGTGGTTTCTCAGCTTGCGGGAGAAGGCGTGGAGGGGGGTTTGCAGTGTGGGGTTGCATCGGGATAAAAGCAACACCTCGGGGTTTTTGGGAAGCCCGGGCCTGGCTCTGCTCTCCAGGGCAGCTGGGGATGCTGAGCCCTGCCTGGCTCCTGCCAGGAACAGGTTCTGCAGGGTGATGGCGTTTTTGGAGGTGTGAGCAGAAAGCACTGGCACAGGTTGACCTGAGGAGTTGATGCCCCATCCCTGTGTTAGGAAAATGAATCCACAGTCAAACAGCAGAGGTTTGTGTCCAAAAAGGAGGCAGAGGAGTCCTGTGACTTTATTCCAATAAAGGCAGAGCCCATGGGGCATTTCCCTGGGGTCTCTCCCATTTTTCCTCCTTCTTATCCCAATTTCCCAGCCACATTTCCCTCTCTCTTTCCCCACTGGCTGAGGCACTTGAGAGGTGCAGACTTCCCAAACCCCTGATACCTGAGATTCCCCTCTAATGTACAACCCTCCCTTTTAACTTCTCATTCTTATGGAATTGATGGTTTCTCCCCGTTGTTTCTTTCACGTTTCAATATCCACTTGCATTTATCAGCAACCCTACAGTTTGTTTATAAAGCAAACACCTTTTTCCCAGTCATCAATCACTGGAACCCTTCCCATTGTTCCCTTTCTCTCTCAGTGCTGGTTTATCTATCAGACCCACAGCTTGCTTGGAAGGACAAATCCCTCATTCCTCTCACCTGGAAGTGTCCAAGGGCCAGGCTGGACAGGGCTTGGAGGAACTTGGGATAGTGGGAGGTGTCCCACTAGGTGTTGCTTTTGATGATCCTTCAGATCCTTTCCAACCCAAACCACTCCATAATTCCATGAAACAACCGCAGATTCCTTGAGTGTCCTTGTCAGGCTGTGCAGAGGGAACAAGCAGAGGAGTGGCTGCTTTTCAGGGATGTCTTTATCTCTGCAGCTTCAGCAGAGGGTTTTTTTGGGGGGTTTTCTTTTAGTGATTTAACGTTTTATTCTGCCTTTTGGCTTTTTGCTCTACTGTCGAAGAATTCTTCTGCAGAAATCTCCAACTAGCAGGACGCTGTGGTGATAGCAGTGAAGAAGAGCCCCAGCTCACACAGTCATTAAAAATGTATCAGCAGTTTCAGAAGCAACTTGCTCCCTCTCAGAGGCAAATCGTCCATAATTCTGCTTGGTATTTAGAGACTTTTATCTCCAGAGAGAACACAAAACTCTCCAGTATAGCCCTGATTTATTTTTATTCTCTTGAATTTCCAAAGCAGAAAGACAAAAAAAAAAGGAAAATAAAGGGGAGGCTTAGCAGGAAAAGAATTCCATATTTGTGCAGCACGCAGGGGTCAGCTCGTGATCCAGCAGCAGCTCCTCAGCAAGGCACCTCCCACCCTGAAGGACCCCGGGAACTCTTTCCCAGCCATCCCACTCTTTTTTTGGGGGGAGCAGATTGGGAATGCTCCACAGACAGCTGTCCATCATCCAGGCTCTCCCAGCCTGCTGTCAGAGCAGGAAAGAGGAGCCACCAAAGCAGGAGCTGGGAATGCACAGCTCCTGACACGTTCTCGCTGGGAACTTCAGCAGGGGAAGTTGGTTTGATTTATTTTCAGCCAGCTGAGGATGAGTCTGGGATAAGTCATCTTCACAGGCACGAGAATTAGTGTGGCAAGCTGCTAAATAGCTTTGTCTCTTCGGGGTTTTCTTGGCTTTCTGAGGTTTTCTATTTGTGCTGCACGAAGGAAAGTTGTCCTCCTTCCCCTCTCTGAGTGGAATTTGGGGCTGCACTGGAGTGGATACCCCAGCTGTAGCCACAATTCACCTGGGTGGAACTCCTGTTTTACAGCATCTCCCGGGGAAATGAGGCACAGACAGATGCACCTCGCAGCTGGAAGGCAGCTTGGGACGATGACAAGCTCAGCAAGGCAAAATTAATGTACAGTGAGGGCGTTTGAACCGTGCTCAGCACCCTTGGGTGCCTGAATTTCGGGGGGAGGCAGCAAGTGGGGACTGTGCGGATGCAGAGGGCGGTGAGGACTGAAACACCTCTTTGTTCATTCCAGAGTGACTTTGATGCTGGGCTAGGGGGGAAAATCCTCCCTGTCCTTCCCTCCTTATCCTAAATCTGGAATGGCAGCAGGTGTGCTGCTGGGGAGGAGCCGTGTGCTCCTCTCCCCAGGTGTTTGCAGCCCCCTCCAGATGGTCCCTGGGCATGGCTCGTAGGCTCCCGTGTTTTCTGCTGTTTGCCAACCCTCGAGGTGCATTTCTGCTGCTGCCAGCTGTTCCCTGGGCCCTAGCTCCAAAATCCCAGCCCTCCTGAGGGGTGGGGAATGTGCGAGGTGCAGCAGCATCCCCCTGTGCTCCATGTCCCAGGTAATTACAGCCCCGCCGTGCCCGGAGCAGGGCTCAGCGGGTGCCCCGGATTTATTGCTCAGCTTTGTTGATCACTCCGAGCTGCTGCTGCACAGGCAGCTCTGGGAATCTCCTCCTCAGCCTCTCCAGCAGGCTGCAAGCAGGAGGAGCAGCTTGGGGTCAGTCCCTGGGAGAGGGGAGTCACAGGAGCTTTTCCCTGTTCCCACAAGAGGGGATTTCCTTGGTGTGTTTTGTCTGAAATGAGAACTGCTCCTCTTAACCTGGTCCACAGGGTTATTGAGGGGGTGGGTGAGAAGGGAAAAGCCCTCCCAGAGCATCGAGTCCAAGCTGTGACCCATCCCCAGCCCAGAGTGCCACAACCAGTGATTCCTTGGTCACCTCCAGGGATGGGCACTCCAGACCTCCCTGGGTGTCCCTGCCAAGNTCTGCTCCAGCCTGAGCCCCTTCCCAGCTCCCTCAGCCCCTCCTGGGGCTCCAGCCCCTTCCCAGCTCCACTCCCTGCCCTGGACACTCTCCAGCCCCTCCAGGTCCTTCCTTGAAGTGATTCCATAGAACTTTGGCAGGGAATTATGGGGATGTGAACTCCAGCAACTCCCTCGAATGTCAGGCAGGCGTTTCCCTCCTATTTGGCTGGAATTGAGGGGTTTGGGACCCCCTTTTCCCTGCCCTGGTCTGGCATTCCCTACCAGATTTTAGTGGCTGTTCATCACCAGGGGCTGGCAAGGAGAGCACAAGGGGGTAGCAGCACAAGGAATAGGACCTAAAACGACCTAAAAAAGGAAGAAAACAGGATTTTGAGTGTTGGGGAGCAGCTTTAGAGCCAGAACCGAGCACGAGGGAGCTCTTTGGGTGGCAGACCTCAAGCTGCCCGGGCTGTGCTGTCTCCATCCCTGTTTCCATGGGGAGGGGATGTCTGTGTGTGCTTCTGTGTGTTCCACGAGCTCCAGCTCCTCATTCCAGGCTGTGAGCGAGTCTGACGTGATCCTGCTGTTTTGTCAATATCTTGGGAAGTTTGGAAATAGCTGCTTCAAAGTGCTCAAATGATACGTTGCTCTGCAATCTGTCTCTGCCGCTGCCAGCTCTTCCAAGTAACCAATTTCCCATGTGCTTAACCTTTTAGGGCTTCTCTTCCCCAGGAATTACTCTGGAACTCCCACTGAAAAGAGGGGGAAAAATGGAGAAAATTGCAATTTGCCCTTCACAGAGGTGGCTTGTGATTTTCCAGGTGTTTTTTGGGGGGAGTTTCCAGCTTTGAAAAATGGGTGGAGAGCTCTGGAATGGGGATGCTCTGTCTGGCTGACAGCTGAGCATTGGATCCCTCAATTTTCTGGAACTGGGATGCAGGAGGGAGAGCTGGAGGTAGGAGGAGGATCACAAAGGAGGTGTGATCCAATAAGGGCTCAAACCCCAGGGAGTGGAGATGTCCCAGGGCTCGCTGGATTTTTATTTCTGTGGCCCCATCTCTGCATTTCCCCTCTGTGAAAGGGGATGGTCCCTGTGGAGAGTGCTGAGACAAGCTGGAGGAAGTCTTAAATGTAATCTAAAAATAGATTAATTGGAAAATTGCAAGGAAAAGGCTGCATCTTGCTTGGGCAAAACTCCTGGTAACTTCAAAGGCAGATTAAAGACTTTGCCTGTGTCAGGACTTCAGTATTTGGCCCAAGAAGGAGACAAATGGAAGAGGATGAGAATGTTTGCCAGCAAGCTGGAGAAGGGAGAGATAAGGTAACAGATGAAACACTCAAAGTCAGCATTTAAGGACATTGCTGCCTGTGGAGATAATTTTATCAACTCCAGAGACAACCGTTTTTGGTTTTTTTTTTTTTCCCTATGAAGTAAAATCTGCCCTTTATGAAGCTGTTTAAAATGGTATTTGTTACAAATTTGATTAGCTGTGCTGCAGGAGCCTGCTGTGGGACAGCCAGTGCCAATATCTGTGCTGATGATGAGTTTGTGGATTTTCCACCTCCTGCCCTTCATTTTGGTGCTGCTCTGACTTTGGAACTTGGACCTCTGTGTGGTTGGGTGGTGAGACCTCGTGTGAGGACAAATAAGATGCTCTTGGTCTTGTGCTGAACCCTCTTGTTCCTGAAAGGGAGGGAAGGAGGTGACTGGAATTGTGGCAAGGAACTGGTTTCTAGTTTGGTGAGGCCCAGGTGACTTCTACCTCCTAAACCCTTCCCTCAAATCACGTTCTGCTATGCAAATATTTTGTCCCATCCTAAAATCAGAAGTCAGTATTATATAATGAGTTGCAGGCTGCTCTGAGTGGAAAGAAAAAGGGGGGGTGGGTGAGAATAGAAGTCAGAGATGTGACTCAATATTGATTTCCACTTGTTTTTTGTTGAAACGCTAAAAATGCCAAGATGAAATATTTGGACTTTTCCTATATTTTTTTTTTAAATTTTTTTTTTTTCCTGCTAGCATCTCTCTGCCCAGTTTGATTTCAATCCCTGAATAATTCATAGTCCGTAAATAGCTTCCTCCTCCTCGGGTAAATAGAGCCTTTGTCTCCAGCTGGAGCTGGGAGCTGAGTGATGCTGCTGGGGGAGAGCAGAGGGGCTCACGGTGGTGTTTTGTGTCCCCCTGCAGAGTTATGTCATGCCCAGACCACCACAGGGCTCCATGAGGATTTCTGGAAGATGCTCCGTGTCTTGGCGCCTCTGGTGCTCCTTCTGCTGTGGCTGATGAGGATCTGGGCCAGCCCCCATTCCCTGAGGATTGGTGAGTGCTCCTGGCTCAGCCAGTGCTTTTGGGCCACTCTGGAGGGATTTTGGGATCCTGGGAGGGGGGGAATCCTCCCTGCCTGGTGGGGTGACCCTGTCCAGGTGGGGCTGGTGTTGAGTGGGAGTTCTCTCCTTCCTCTTGTTCTTGGGGAGTGGAGGCACTGAGCTCCTCCCTGCATTTTGGGGATGGTCTGTCTTTAGTTTTATACATGAGAGGCAGTTTATGGTGAGTGGACACACTGAGCTCCTCCCTACATTTTGGGGATGTTCTGTCTTCAGTTTGTGCATGAAATGCAGTTGATGGTGAGTGGACACACTTGCTGAAGTTCCCCCTTGCATTTTGGGAATTTTCTGTCTTTAGTTTGTACATAAATATGTTTTATGGTGAATTGGCACACTTGCTGAAGTTCCTTCCTGCATTTTTGGGATGTTGTCTCCCTCCTTCAGTAAATGAGACACAGTTTATGGTGAGTGGACCCACNTAAATGAGACACAGTTTATGGTGAGTGGACCCACTGAGCTCCTCCCTGCATTTTGGGAATATTCTGTCTTTAGTTTGTACATAAATATGTCTTATGGTGAATTGACACACTTCCTGAAATTCCTGCATTTTGGGGATGTGGTCCTTCCCCTTGTACATTGCTCTTGTAAATGAAATGTGTTTTATGGTGAATTGCCACACTTCCTGAAATTCCTGCATTTTGGGGATGTTCTGTCTTCAGTTTGTGCATGAAATGCAGTTGATGGTGAGTGAACACACTTGCTGAAGTTCTCCTTTGCGTTCTGTCTTTAGTTTGTACATAAATATGTTTTATGGTGAATTGACACACTTCCTGAAATTCCTGCATTTTGGGGATGTTGTCCTTCCCCTTGTACATTGCTCTTGTAAATGAAATGTGTTTTATGGTGAATTGGCACACTTGCTGAAGTTCCTCCCTGCATTTTTGGGATGTTGTCTCCCTCCTTTAGTAAATGAGACATAGTTGATGGTGAGTGGACCCACTGAGCTCCTCCATACGTTTTGGGGATGTTCTGTTTTCAGTTTGTACATGAAATGCAGTTGATGGTTAGTTGCCACACTTGCTGAAGTTCCCCCTTGCATTTTGGGAATGTTGTCCTTCCTCTTGTACATTCCTCTTGTAAATTAAATGCAGTTTATGGTGAGCTGTCACACTTGTTGAAGCTCCTCCCTGCATTTTGGGAATGTTTTCTACTTCCTTTTATCAATGAAATGCAGTTGATGGTGGGTGGACACGCTGAGCTCTTCCCTGCATTTTGGGAATTTTCTTCCTCTTGTGCATTTTCCTTGTAAATGAAATGCATTTTGTGGTGAATTGACACACTTGCTGAAGTTCCTCCCTGCATTTTGGGAATGTTTTCTACTTCCTTTTGTAAATGAAATGCAGTTTATGGTGAGTTCACACATGGAGCTCCTCCCTGCATTTTGGGAATGTTCTCTCCTTCATCTTGTAAATGAAATTAGTTTATGGTGAGCTGACACACTTGCTGAGCTCCTCCTTGCATTTTGGGAATGTTCTCTCCTTCCTTTTGTAAATGAAATGCAGTTTATGGTGAGCAGACACACTTGCTGAAGCTTCTCCCTGCGTTTTGGAAATGTTCTCTCCTTCCTTTTGTCAATGAAATTAGTTTATGATGAGTTTACAGTTAGTTGCTGAAATTCCTCCACGCATTTTGGGCATGTTGTCTCTTCCTCCTGTAAATGAAATTAGTTTATGATGAGTTGACACAGTTGCTGAGCTCCTCCCTGTGTTTTGGGAATGTTTTCTACTCCTTTTATCAATGAAATGCAGTTGATGGTGAGTGGACACGCTGAGCTGCTCCGTTTTGGGGATGTTCTGTCTTCAGTTTGTACATTAAATGCAGTTGATGGTGAGTGGACANGGATGGTGAGTGGACACTGAGCTGCTCCATTTTGGGGATGTTCTGTCTTCAGTTTGTACATTAAATGCAGTTGATGGTGAGTGGACACACTTGCTGAGCTCCTCCCAGCATTTTGGCAATGTTGTCTCCCTCCTCTTGTGAACGAAAAGCAGTTTATGGTGAATTTCCATATTTGCATTGCATTTCATGGTGTTGGTGTTGCTCTTCCTGTGACAATTCAAGGCCACCCCTCAAAAAGCCACCAAGGGACCAAACTCAGCCCCTGCCATGTCCTGCCCCTTCTCCTAAACTCCCCAGAAAACGAAATATTTCTGTCACAAATTTGTTTGCCCTCCACCGATGAGCAAGGGGTGCCAGAGCCCAACCTGCCCCTGGTCCAAGGGTGCCACAAGGACTGTGAAAACCCCAAAATGCCCCATTTGCAAGGAAGCCCCATCAATCTGGCTCCTCTGGGCTGTGTTAAGGAGCGTTCAGGGAGAGGCACCATCATTTTCCATGGCTGCCCATGCGGATTAGGGAACAGAAATGCATCCAGAAACCCATAATGGTGCTCACCTCCCAGAGCTGACACTGAGTTTTGTTGTTTAGGAAGGAAACTGCTTCCCCTGGCTGTCCCCCTGCAGCCACCAGCTCCCTTTATTAACCATTTGTTGCAGATAAGCAGCTGATCCACTCCTGTCCCCATTTGCAACTTCCAAGGGTGACACACTTGAAGCAGAATTACCTCTCCCCTCTGCTGGTGGAGCATGAGGCAGCTCAGGAAATATGGGGAGGGAGGGTGTGAGCTGGCAGGAGCCTGGGAAGGGTGTTTTATATCCCTGGAATGCCTGATTCATGTGGAGCACTCCCTGCACGCTCCCAGCCCTGCTGCCTGCATTTCACCTTGATGGGCACATCCTCCACTCCAGCAGGCAGGGGTGGGGATGGAGGCTGAATTATCAGGATGCTGGAGGTGAAAATCCTTCCTTTTGCTTTGTGTCTCATCTTTTTGGGGAGCACTGTGGGGTTTTGGGGAGTGTAGAAAAAATGGGGAAGCTCCCCCAACAGCACAGAGCTGCAAACCTGGGGTCTGTTTGTTTCCCACCTCCCCAGAGTGAAAAGTTGAAGGTGTTTGTGACTTGGGACTGTGATTTTCAGCTTTTAAGGACTGGAAACTCAAATCTGTGCTGCAGCTTCCAGGTGGGAATGGCAGCTGCCTTCCAGCTTGGTTTGGTTTGGGGGGTTTGATGAGCGTTGTTCCTTCAAGCCACAGTTTCATTTTTACGGCGCCTCCAACAAAAAAGTTAATAAAAATAAAGTGCAGAATAAAAAGAGGGGGAAAAATATTGCCAGCAGCTCTGAAATCATTCCCAAATGCATGCTTTTGGCAAGGCAGGGAGATATGGTATCTAGCAAAATAAATCAATGCTCTGCATAGGGGAGGAAAAACAGACCAGCAAGAACATTTAAATATTCAAAGAAAATGTGAGCAAACGTTTAAAACAATCCTGAAAACCATCTGACAGTGGCTGCTGAAAGGCACAGGGATGTGATCACTAATGAGAGGTGAGCTGGAGAGTGTCAGGGTGGGTCCTTCACCAGGAAAAAGAGATGATTCCCTGCAGCTCTTGGCTTCCAGGCAGAAGGAAACCCGGTGGTGCTGAGTCAGGGATGCTTGGCTTGGGACCCGAGCCCTGAGCTTCCCTGCTGCTGCTTTTTTGGGGTTTCGGGTGGATCTTGGCCCTGGCAGCCCTCAGTGGAGTGGAGAGGCAGCAGATTGCTCCAGCTCTGAGCACACTGTGAATTTCTGCTGGCCTGGACAGGACCCACAGCCGGTGTTGCATTGCAGTGAGCTTGAGAGGCGTCATCTGTGCAAGGAATTGAGCAGAATGTGGGCTACAGGGTGACCTTCCCCATGCCTTTGGCTGCACAGGAGCAGCCCTTGTTCCTATGAATGCTCTATTTCTCTCCTTGATACACAGAGGGGGAAAACCATCAGTGCAAATCTGGTTTTTTTCAGCCTTTTAAACTGTTTGTTCCCTTCTGATGCAGCCCTGGAGAAAATCTCCTTGTTCCTATTTTGCTGGAGACCTCAGTGGGGAAATCCAGGTCTAAAAGCTTTATCCCAAAATGGTGATGTTTTATTAAGAATGTCTTTTGTCAGTCAGTTCCCTGTTCTGTCTGGGTGAATTATTCTCTCCGTGGACCTCAAAAGCTGAGTCTGAGCAGGGAGGGAAGGAGCAGGCAGGGATGGGAGTGTTCTCAACAGGGAAGGAATTCTCTCCAGGCAGCCTGCAGCCCTTGGAGGAACCAGTGCAGGGCCTCCCAAAATATCCTGGGACCTCTTTCACAGCGTGTGTTTCATCCAGCCACCCCAAAAAATCAAAAATCATCAGCTCCCTCCTGCCATCTCCCCTGGCCCTTCTTTCCTGCAGCACACAAGGTGTGTGGGAGCAATTCTGGGTTTGTTTTTTGCCTGTTCACTTGTGCTCAAGGAAGAGTCAGGAAATTTGCCTGAGTTATTTACTGGGTTATTTACTTGGCCTCACCGAGCAGAGTGTGAGGGCCCTAAATTGGCATTCTCTGGCTTGATTCATTGGGTGTGCTAAAGAAGCTCATTTAATATTCATACCCCGGCCAAAAATTGTAGTTTATCCATGGAATTACCCTCACCAGGAGCAGGATCAGGAGCCCTGATCTGCTGACAAACTCCTTGCTCCTCCTGTAGCCTTTCAGGATTGCCTCTGCCTGTGCAAATCCCTTCCCTGCCTCTGCCTCCCAGCTCTGCAAACTTCACACAGCGACTCCAGCATTTAAGGGTGGTTTTTTGGGGTGAAACTTGATGTTTTCCTGCCCCATACCCCGGGGCTGTGCATCCATCCCTGGCTCAGGTGTTATTGCTGTCCCAGTGCTTTGTGGTTTCATCCACCACAGAAGCAATTTGTGGTCCAGTTCCTCCTGAACCCCACCTTGCTGCTGGGGTGTCACTGGAAGCGTCACTCTGGGTGGTTTGTCCTTGTTTCCAGGCATGATTCCAAAAATCTGGAGTGCCCAAAAGTCGGTGAATCTCCTGTGTCTGCTCTAATGATAGAACTGGAATCACAGAATCATGGAATGGTTTAGGTTGGTTTGAAGATCCAGTTCCACCCCCTGCCATGGCAGGGACACCTCCCACTGTCCCAGGCTGCTCCAAGCCCCTCCAGCCTGGCCTTGGGCACTGCCAGAGATCCAGGGCAGCCACAGCTCCTCTGGGCACCCTGTGCCAGGGCCTGTCCACCCTCACAGGAAGGATTTCTTCCCAATATCCAATCTAAACCTGCTTTTCACAGTTTTAAGCCATTCTCCCATCTCCTGTCACTCCCAGCCCTTGTCAAGAGCTCCTCTCCATCTTTCCTGTGGCTCCTTGAAGGCTGCACTGAGGTCACCCCAAAGCCTCTCTTCTCCAGGCTGAACAATCCCAATTCTCTCAGCTTTTCACATCAAGGAAATGTTCTTGGGGATCCCTCAGGGCTGTGGGAAGCCCCTGGCATTGAGCTGTGTGTGCTGAAGGAGGTGGGAAGAGGCAGAGTGGAGCTTTTTCTGCATGGCTGTGGTTGTGTGGTGCCCCTTTTATTCCCAACCCATCCCCCTGTCACAGCTGGGGGTGGCACAGCATCGTTTGTAGGGCCCTGAATCCCGGTGTAATCACCCTCCTGAGGTGTTTAGGATGTACTGAACCCCTTTTTCAGCGAGGAAAGGCCCCAGAGCTGCCCTGTTGGGTGCAGTTTGTCCGGAGCTGTGTCTGAGCTGAGGGCTGAAGCGAGGGAAGAACGAGCGTTAAAGACTCGTGAGGTAAAAAATGAACAATAACAGCAGTGGAACTGTGGAGAGTTGAGTTCAGCTCCCTCAGGACACGCAGAATTCTCCTGCAGGCACTGCAGGCAAGATCCCACAAGGCAGAATTAGCATTTTAAAGGGTGCTGGTGGCTCTGATGATGAAGGTGCAGCCAAGTGCCTGGGTGCTGGGGGAGGTGGATGCTGAAGTCAGCAGGTACCAGATTCTTCCTCCCAGGTGTCAGGATGAGGTGATGGGGGGAGAAACCCAGCTGTGCCTTTCACTGTAGGCAGGCAGTGTGGCTTTGTGGCAGATTTTTTGCCATCCCCAACTCCCCACCTCGTGCTTGCAGCTGGCTCACACAGCTTGAAACCCCTCTTCTCCCTCCTGCTGGAAACATTTAACACACACAAAGCACAAACTCCTTTCCTGGTGCAGCTCTGCCTTAGCCAAGCCCTTTGTGGATGCTGCTGATGGATCTGGAATAAAGTGGCCGTGGATTTGCTGTTCCTCAGCAGAGTAATGGCCTTACCCTGGCTTTGAACCCAGCCAGGCTGCTGTGATCAGCTCAGAGCACAGGAACAATCTGCAGGGCTCACAGGGTGGTGCTGTTGCTGGAAAACCTCTCCACTTGTCATTAGGATCAGTGTTTAATCCCAGGCTGGCTTGGGGAGTGGGGTGGGAGGAGGATGTAGTTATTGGGATACAATATTAATATTTCCCCCAATATTAAAAAGAGCCAGTGAAGTTCATTAAGGCGAAGTAGGTTTGTGGTTATTTATCATTTGCTGCTGGGGAGTGGTGAGAGGTAGAGAAAAATACAATATTCATCTGCTATCTGCTCTTTTAATTTTGCTCTGATTATTCTTCTTGGAGAGCGATGTCTTATTTATGGGTTTTGAGTTATGTGCATAAATAGTTTTTTTTAAAAAATCACCTGGGCAGATGCCAGGCCCTTCAGCAAAGTCTCATTTAGATTTACAGTGAATCACAAATGGTTTGGGTTGGAAGGATCTTAAAGATTACTCAGTTCCAACCCCCTGACGTGGGCAGGGATATCTTCCACTGGATCTGGTTGCTCCAAGCCCTGTCCAACCTGGCCTTGGACACTTCCAGCATCCAGGGGCAGCCACAGCTTCTCTGGGCACATTTTATCCTTGGATTCTTTGCAGTTCTCCCCAGATACTCTGTCCTGTGTTCCAGAGCTGGGAGCAGTGGCTGCCACTGCCCCATCTCCTTCACCCTCCCTGTCCTGAGCGATCTCGTTCAGGCGACTCATCCACGGAGACTACTCAAGGATAAAATGAGATGGTTTTTCTCAGAAAAGGCAACTGAAACTGTTCAGAGAGGGGCTGCTGAGTGGTGCAGTCATTTATCTACACTGTTTTTCCCTGGAATGATCTGGTGAAAGGTGTTTTCTTCAACGCTTTTGCTGCAGGACACCAGGGCAGGGTGTTGAGGCTCGGGTGGGCGCCGGGCGGTCTCGGTGTGCAGGCAGGAGGTTTGCCCGCTATTCCCACTAAACGTGTGGATGCAGATTTTCCTGGGGCTGTGCTCGGCACCCTCACAGCCTGCAGAGGCAGGAGGCTCATTAGCACCATGGAGGTGTGAGGGAAAACTGCGGGAGGAGCGCGAGCGCTTCGGAGCGGGAACCGGGACCAGCCACGAGTGGTTCCTGAGGGATGCAGGAACCCTGAGGGATGCAGGAACCCTGAGGGATGAACAAACCCTGAGGGATGCACTGACCCTGAGGGATGCACAGACCCTGAGGGATGCAGGAACCCTGAGGGATGCACAGACCCTGAGGGATGCACAGACCCTGAGGGATGCACAGACCCTGAGGGATGCAGGAACCCTGAGGGATGCACTGACCCTGAGGGATGCAGGAACCCTGAGGGATGCAGGAACCCTGAGGGATGCACAAACCCTGCTGCCCAGCTTAGCTTTGGCTTTCAGCAGTAAGAGAGGCCTTTCTGGCAGAGGGACAGGACTGGGTACCAAAGAGAGGAGGGATCGATGTCTTCCTCCACCCTGGAGGTTTTTACACAAATTTTCTGTGGTCAGGGTTGGAGGCGTTTGGCTTAAAAATCAACTGAGCCTCATCCTGCAGGGAGACTCCGTGGAGAAAAGAGGGGATTGGTGGCAGAGTAGGGAAACTTCATGTGAAAAAGAAGGGATTAGTGCAGAGCAGGGAAACTCTATGGAGAAAAGAGGGATTTGGTGCAGAGTAGGGGAAGTTCATGGAAAAAAGAGGGATTTGGTGCAGAGCAGAGTGAGCTGCCCTGCAAGGAGAAGGTGTCCAGGCATCAGGCAGATCATGCCCAGCAGATCAGAGCCCCTTGCCTGGCGTGGGAGGGCTCTGCCTCTCTCCAGGCTGCAGCTTTGCCACATAAAACATAATGAGCTCCTCGTCTCCAGCAGAGGAATCCGGCACTATAATAATATGAATAATAAATAATAAGCAGATTTATATTTTAGATCAGTGCCACAGGGCACAGAGTGAGGAGGGACGGGGAGTCAGCCAGACAGATCATCTCCTTCCATCTCTTGCACCTCTGTGGCAGAGTTATTTTTCCTGATCTGTTCCTATTCATTAATGTCCGAGAGGCAGGTTATATTATCCACCCCAGGAGGCCTTTAAGCTTTGTTTTGATTCATTATATATCCACATACATATTATATAGATATAGATCTCTCTGTGCAGAGCAGCTGCATGGGGAAACCGGCTGGTAGTTATGGAAAAGAGCCACGTTACTTAAGCAGCAAATCAACGTTCTATTTCTTCACTCTCTTGTTTATTGAAAGCCATTTAGCCACCAGCACGGGGGGAAGCTGTGGTGCCCCTGGGCACAGCAGCAGCTGCTGCCCTGGCCTGCGTGGCTTTTTGGAAGGTGACTGGGTGGGAAGCAGGTGTTAGTTCAGCAGGAAAAGGGAAATTTAAGGAGAGGGGGTTGCTCGGTGGATAGGTGACATTTATCTCTTCCAGGCACAGTCCTGAGATGTGGCGGGGTGACGGAGGACAGGCATGGATAGGTGCATGTGCAGAATTTTGTATCAAAGGTCTGGTTTTTTACATTTGTTCCTGAATATTAAACATTCTCCCGGAGCCAAGGATCAGGATCTGAGAGCCATGTAACTTGTTTTATATCTAAATACTGTTCCTGCCCCTGGGCAGCACTTTGTGTATTTAGCTGCTGAGCCACTTTTAATACAGATCTTTTTACTTCACACAGAGGAAGCTACCGATAGCAGGATCTACTCTGCAATTTCTTTCATTATTTTTTCATATATACATATGAATAAAAAAGTCAATTACATGAATGAAAGATCCTTGGTTGCCTGCCTAAACAGCTGCCAAAGTGAATTCCGACTCGGAGCCAAATTCAGCAAAGCTGGAATTTCTGCAGGGAGCTCCAGTGTGGCGTGAGATGGGATTGTGCAGGAGGCTGCATTACAGATTCCTGCTGCCCAGCCCTGAGCCCCTGGCTATCCGTGTGGGCAGCCAGCAAGGATGGATTTCACTTCTCTGCAGGGCTGGATTAAATCTCCTCCTCAGAGCCTCCACGCTGCCAGGCAGCTGCCTTGGCATCCAGAGCCCCTGGAGCTTCGTGCCAGCCTCAGTGGCACTCGGAGCTCCAAACCCACAGAAAAATTAACTCACATGTAAGGAACCGTCTGAAGTGGGCAGGAGAACTTCAGGCATGTGGGCAGGAGCTGGGTGGAGTTAGAAAATCTGGATAAGCCCAGAGGGGAGGCAAATCCTCCACAGAGGCAAGAGCAGTTCTGGGAATGACTCCTGAGGATGGGGCTGGATGCCTGGCTGGAGAGCATGTTCCTTGATTGTAGGGAAATGCAGGTCTGGAGTGACCAGGATGCGATCTGAAGGTCCTTTTCAGGCAGTGACGGGGAAAAGAGCCTTGCAGATTTTAAGTAGATGCCCAATTTCCTCAAGCTGAGTTGAGATAAAGCCGGATTTTTCACCTGGGAGCTCTTGGAACCTTTCTGGGAAGGGCAGGGAGAGCATGGCAGATGGGAGAAGGAAGACAAAAAGCCACTCCAGCTCCAGCCTGTCGGAGCAGAGCTGAGATCCCCACCCCGGGAGTGCAAGGAAGGGTTTCTTTGTGCTCCAAGCTTCATGCTCGGGGTTGATTCCTCCTGCTCCGTTACTCTTGGCACGTTCCCTCGTCCTTGCTCTGTGGATGGGTGGGTTGCAAGCTCAGGAGCTCTCCAGGCTGCCACGTGCCCAGAGCTGAGCTCAGTGAGGTGTTAAAGCCCTCTTGCCGAGCTTCAGGCACTGCAGGGCTGCTGGGCAACCTTCCCAGAAGAGGAGCTTTTGACCTAGCAGGGCACTTATCTCGAGTGCCCCTCTGCAGCTAATTGCTGCTGGCTCTGTGTCAGATAAACACGGCCCCTGAGAGGCTGAAATCCCAAATTGCCCTGGCTCGGATTCAGCAGCTCCCACTCTCCACATCCAGGTGTTAGGGATGCACAGCACTTGGAAAAGTCCCAATCCCAGAAGTGGAGAACAACCTGCTGACAAAGCAGGGGGAGTGGTGGGTCCTGCCCTTCCCTTGCTCTCGGCTTTGTGCTCCTCTTCCTCCTCTTCTCCCTCATTGTGATGAGATCAAAGCTGAAAAAAAAACCACCGAGGGAAAAGAGAAGGATGGAAAGGCCTGAAAGAATGAAATTTTTGCTTTTCTGTGGGATGTCAGCTGTGAAAAGCAGGGGAGCATGTGGGAGAGAAGGACAACACCCAGGGCAGAATCCTTGGCAGAAAGGGCTGTGAGCAGGCAGGGAAAATGGGAAATGTCCCCCTTTTGTGATTGGGACGAGCATCCCAGAGCATCGTGTCACATTAGGGTGGCATCATAGCCCAGAGCCTTCCTTTGGGGTGTTATTTGGAGAGGAGAGGAGTGTGGGCAGTCTGGGAAGCAGAAGGTGAAGGTCCTGGCTGGAGGAGAGCTCGGAGAATGCAGATGTGACAGCAGAGAGGTGGAGCTGGCAGGGATCTGGCAGCAGCTCAGCCTGGCCTTGCCCTGACTCCAGCCCTGCCAAATGAGGGCTGTGGATGTCAGGAGGCTGCAGGGAGGGATGGCTCCTTTTCCTTTCCATCACTAATGAGTTCCTCTTGCACTTCCACACACTGTAGGGGCTTGGAGAGACGAAGTGGAACTTTATGTGAAAGTGATGGCTGAATGTCAATGCTGCTGTCGAAGCCAATTTGGGAGCTGGGAAGTGCTAAAAGAATTAAGATTGTTAAATGGAAATAAGTCTACTTGGTTGAGATAAAATAGGGTTTAAATGAGTGAAATTATCAGTGGATTACCCTTGTTAGAGCACTGCCTTATTTAATAAACTGGGTTTTAATCTGCTGCAAGCATTCCTGAAGGGAAAGCTCAGCCTGTGGAGGTGCAGGGATGTGATGGAGGGGAAGGACCAGCTGTGCCATCATCCTCTAGAATGGAGCCACAGGAGCAGTAATTTGCCCAGGAGTGCTTTGTACTTTCACAAGGATCTCGTTTGCTGCTTTACCAGTGGGTTGATCTTCGCTGGAGTTTCTCTTGCTGGCAGAACTGGGGTGGGGTCACCTAAGAGTGGGGATCACCTTGATACCTCTGGATCCCTCGTGTCCCTGGGGGGCGATTTTAGAGCAGAGCCATGCAGTGCTGTATCCTTTTTGGGCTAAATGGATGCACTCAGAGCTGCCCTGGCAAGGAATGGTGCAGGGGGAGCAGCATTTAGGAGGGAATGGAAATGCTGCAAACCTTGAGTGCTGCAATTTTACCCAAAGAGAGAGTGCAGTAATTATTAATGACCACTGATTACCTGCTGCTGCAGGAGCAGAGCTGTCACAGAAGAGCAGCCAGGTGCTTTGGGCCAGCTTTACCTGGCCACCTGCCTTAATGCAGATGTCACCTGTCACCTCTCATGTGCTCCTGACCCGTCTCTCTGTAGTGGCAGCCCTGAACACAGAACTGCTCCAGATGCTTCCAAAATTGCCTGTGCAGGGAAGGACCTGATTTCCCTCAGCACTTTTGGGACTCTGCCCTTCGCTGCTGGAGCTCTGAGCCTGGAGGTGCCAGTCCCTGGCCTAGGGGGGAGCCTCTGGTACAAGGACAGAAGCCCAAGGAGGGATGAGGCTTGAGTTTCTTCTTAGCTGTGTGACCCTGAGGTTTGAGAACATCCTGTGTTCTTTACTTGGAGGATTCGTGAATTTTCATTCTTTTTTACAGTCGGTTTTGAGAGAGAAATCAAGTCATGAGTGGGTTGGGAGGCTCAGGTGGGATGCAGGAATCCAGGATCAATTCCAGCCTTGGGTTAACCAGCTTGTGGGTAACCCACCTGGATTATGCTCTTATCTGTTCAGAGGAGTCTGTCCTCTGTAAATATTCAATTTTTGGCAACCTTGTTGTTGCCAGAAGGGCTGATAAAGTTTGCTACAGGCAGAGCTGAGCCCATCCTGGATTTTTATCTCCTTCCCTGGGCTCGTCCACCACCCTGGTCTCTATAAATACCAAAAGATCTTGCACCTCATGCACCTGAACTTGTGTTCATGAGGAATTCAGAGATGGGAGAAGGCAAGGGAGGGGCTCTGTGTGCCCACTCTGGCTGGAGGGATGGCTGCTCACTCCCCAGGGCAGACTCACAGGAGCTGGGCTGTCTGAAGTTATTCCTGCTTTCCTCTTGTAGAGGTGCAGGCCAGGCTGAGCTCCAGCCTCAGGCTCATCCCACAGGAGCTAAAACTCCTGTGATCTCCTTGCCAAGCCCAGGGGGCAGTGAGGGCTGGAAGGTTGTGATGTGGTGTCAGCCTGGGTTTGTCTGTCACTGATTCCAGATTCCCAGCTCTCCTCTGAGTCCCCAGGACAGGCTGGGTGCTTTGGGGTGAACCTGTGTGTGCTCAGCCTGGTGTTCAGCATTTGACATCCTCCACCTCATTCCAGAGCTGATCCTCAGGAATTCCAGCAGGGCAGGGCTGGGCTGCCCTGATCTCAGCCCTTCCTTCCCCCTGCACAGAGGTTTTCTGGTCCCCCTCGTCCACATTCCCATTTTTCCAGCAGCAAGTCCATCCTGCTCTTTGGCTTCAGCACTTCAGGATGGTTTTTTTTTCCACATCCCTTGCACAGAAGAGAGCTTGGCAGCTGCAGACCTTTAGTGTTTATTATCCTTCATATTCCTACCCATTTCAGTGGCTGGAATATCCACTAGAATATCACACAGAGTTTTTTGGCATTCTTGGTTCACTGGGGGCCCTGCTACAGTGGCCAGAAAAACTTCATCATTCCAGCCATGCTCAGAAATCCCATGATCTTAATGACCACAGAAGAGAAAGCAGAAAATGGTGCAGTTGGCAAGGAAATACCTTGCAGGGCCTGTGCAGAGTCATCAGCACCCCATGTAATACCCACCCCAGATGCCTCATGAGTCCCAGCTGAGTTTTTTAGGGCCAGGTGAGGCTGCAGTGGCTTTGCCCAAGTCTCCAAGCCCCCAGCATGACCAGTCCTTGCCTTGGGACAGTTCTGGCACAGGGCAGCCCCTGTGGTTGCCCAGCTTGGCACAGCTGAGGAGCACCAGCATGGGAGGGAGATGGTTCTGAGCTGCCCAGCTCAGATTTTGGAGCAGAAATCTCGTTTCCCTCGGCTGTGGTTGAAACCCTGCTCTTCCCTCCTGTGTTTAAATCCCATGGAGCATCTCATTAGGAGCAAATGATGCCTCAGGCAAGTGGAGCTGTAGAAAAGTAATCTTTATTAAGCACCCTCAGTGGTCAGAGCTGCTTGATGAGCTCCAGAGTTTTATTTGCAGGCAGCTTGGGTTGTTGTTGGGCAGGAAAAGGCTTTGAGCTCCCTGCAGCCCCTGTCTCCAGGCTGCTGTTTTCTCTTTCTGCCCTCAGTGCCTTCAGCCCTGCAGACACTGAGAACAAAATGAGTGCAAGAGGCTGGGTGGGATAAGTCAGGAACATGAGCAGGGATTCAAGGTGCCTGCAGGGAGGACACAAACACAGATTTCCCTGTGAAGGAAATGGTGTAAAGAACCCACAGACTGCTGTGGCTTTCTGCTGGTGAGCCAGGGAGGGATGGATTGAAGAGCTCTGGAAAATGAAGCAAGACACAGGGTGTGAGTGAAGATGTTCACACCTCAGGTAACCCTGAGGTTGTTGGAGGCTCTGCTGCTGCACAGGGTGGGATATTTCCAGTCTGAGCTGAAAATCTGGGATCTCTGCTGCCTTTGCTCTTCCTTCTCCTCACAGAATTCCCCGAGCAGCTGTGGCTGCCCCTGGATCCTTGGAAGTGTCCCAAGGCCAGGTTGGAGCAACCTGGGATAGAGGAAGATGTCCCTGCCCATGGCAGCTCCTTCCAGAAAGTTCCTTTCCAACCCAACCAGTTCTGTGATTTTATGATTTCCTGGTTCCTGCTCTTTTGAATGACAAACTGCGACGGATCCGTGGCTGTTTGTTGTCCTGGGGCTGTCAGCTTTCATTGTGGGGAAATGAGAAGCATTTTCAGGCATTAGCTGGCAGCACAGAGAGTTTTAGAGTAGCAGTTCATGCCACTGAACATGCTTTTGGAAGATGTGTCCTCATGCTTGGAGAATCAATTAACCTCGAAAACATTTGGTGGCTTGGTTTGAAGAACACTGGCTCTGAGAATTTCCTCTCCTGCTGCTAAAATCAGCCACCTTCAGCGTGAAGCATGGATGGTTTCTAGCACTGAAAGGTGAAGTGAGAACACAAAAAGAGAATAAAATAACAGCACAATGCCAGAAGAAATGCAAAAAAACCCTCCCAAAAACCAAAAAGGAAAAGAAAAAGAGCATCTGTGTGACTAAAACCCTTCTGAAAACCAGTCATTTGGGAAGATATTTTGTTTTAAATGTCCTGGCTCTGTTCTCTGCTTTTCCCCACCCTCCCCATCTGGAAACCATCCAGCATTTTCCATGCTTGAAAAGGCAGCACTGGCTGTGTGTTCTGCCCGAGCCAGCACCTGCAGGGAGCTGCAACAGGTCCCTGTCTGTCTGCTTGGTGGTTTTGGAGCTTTTTTGGGGAGGAAAAGCAGAGTGATCTGTGCACAGCAGTGGGGAAGGGCATCCTCACCTGCTCTGCTTGCAGGGCAGGACAAAAGCTCCTGCATTCCTGGGAGACTCCTGATGCTTGGAATATCATCCCTGCCCCGCTGCTTTTATGGATTTCTCTGCCAGAGCTGAATTAAAGCAGCTTTGAGGAAAAAGTGTTACAACCTCCTTGACCTAAAGTTCTCACCCCAGCAGCATCATCCTTCCCTGTTCCACAACGGGCTCCAGGAGCGTGGATTTTGCTTTCAGCTGCAAAAAGTGAAGAATACAATGGGATCTAATGCAGGCATTGCTGCTCACATCTCTCACCTCTCTCCCTTCTGATTCTGGCAGCAGAGCTCAGCCCTGGGTTTGGAGGCATTCTGGATTAAGCATTTCCAGGAAAAGCACCAAATTCTGGCATCCCCTTCTCAGAAAATCATTCCCTGGGTGCTAAACCAGAATGGATTCGGTTAAAAAGCTGAGAATCCAGAAAAGTAAAATATTACCATTGGGTTGAAGTGTTTTTCCAGGCAGGTTGTCAACACCTGAGCAGGTGGATTTCTTGTTGCACTGAGAGCAGCAGGGGCTGAGAGCTGTGCTCGTTCTACAGGGTTCTGGCTGGGGTTTTTTTCTGCTTTTTGTAAGCCTGGGCACGCCACACTCATGCTTTAGATTTCAGTCTCAGCTTGCTAATCTGCTTTCTGACCTATAGAAGAAAATAGCTGGTAATTATTTGTTTACTTTGCGCAATTCAACTGTGCAAGAGCTTCCTTAGAAGAGTCAGGCTGGGTGATTAGGAGGGGAGGTTTATTTTATTTTGGTTTAGTTTATTTTGCCTGGCACGTTGTCTTTTCGTTTGAAAGGGCTGAATTTCTTGGGGGGCTTTTGCCTTTTTTTTAGGAGGCTTGGATGCCGTGTTTAATGAGTGAAAAAGGAAGGAGAGAGGGGTTGTGGGGGGGTGAAAAGTCAATTTTTGTGTGCTGTGTTGTCAGGGTGTGGGACATGGGGCTGGCCACAGAGCACAGCAGTGTCACCCTGATGGATTTGGGTGGGCTGTAAGGCACAGCCTTGGCTGACTTTCCCCCACATTGTTCCTCAAATTCCAGCTGACCCCGTGCTGCACTGCAGTTCTGTGAAAGCAGGAGGGTGCTGAGCATTTTGCAGACAACAAAACCTCTCTTCTGGGCTGGGATTATTCCACTAATCTCGTGATTATGGTGATAATCCCCTTTGCAGTGACGCCCCTCTCCAAGGAGCTTTTCCCTCGGGCCCTTCCAAGTCCCAAATCCCATTTTCTCCTAATGCTGGAGTGCTCTATATTAAATTAAGGCACTCTCAGGGATCAGAGGTGTCTAAGTCCTGTGGTATTTAAAGATTTGGAGTCTTTTGCATGACTGACCCTCCTGGGGTTCGTGGTGGGGATGGAGGAGAGGGGCTCGGCTGTTGCAGGAGAGATGGATTTTAATCTTTTACCCTTTGTTTTTGGAGCAGAACAAGCTGAGGACGGTGCACAGTGTCACAGTGATGCCCTGGGCTCTCTGGCTCCGAGGGCCAGATGATTCCAGGTGGGATTCTCCAGCAGGGAAAGCAGCTCCCTTCCCTCTCCCGCTGCCAGGTGCTCGGCGGCAAATAAATATTTTGCTCACAACTCATTGGAGGTGGCATCTAACCAGATGTGCTCTCACTTGGTGCGGCAGGAGATTTATTTGGTTGTCCATTTATAGCTTATTATTTCCTGCTGTCTCCCCCCTCCCCAGCCTAATAGCAGTTTGCTATCCACCAGGGTATACATTTTCTTCTGATTAAGTGCCGCTTAGCCGTTGGCTGCTTGCTCATTTTACTTTTATAGACACATTTACAGAGGCACAAGCGCCCAGGAGCAAGGGTAAGGAGAATGGAGACTCGCAACATCTTGATTAGATTGGATTTTAATAAAGTTTCCAGCTAAGCTGCAGCACAACTATTCCTCACTGTGCTGATGATCTCCAGAGATCCCTTTCAACCCTGATTATTCTGTGGTGCTGGAGAAGGGGTTGTGGGAGAGAATTCCCCTGGAATCCTTGACCAGCAGGGATCTCTGAGCTCTGAACACCTCCGAGCTCATCTCTCTGGGGCGAGGAGAGATTTTTTTATTTTTTTTTTCTTCCCATCTTTCTGCAGCTGCTAATTAGTCGCAGATGATGAGATAATTTATAAAAATTAGGAGCGATTTTCCCTCATTGTGCTAATATCACTTGGCAATAAAACTGCTCTTTTAAAGGGGTGACTTTTCCCTAATGCAGGGATCAAGGCTAAAAATACATCCCCGTGTATGTCAGCAGGGAGGGGGGGAACGTGCTCCAGCACCACGCACAAGGAGCCCTTTCAGAAGTTCATCAGAACCAGGAGAACCAACTCAAATTGCAATGCAAACCCCAGGCTGGCTGTTTGGGAAGGAGCTGTTTGCTGGTGTCACCTTGGTGGCAGGGATTGGGGAATAACCAGAGTGCAGCTGCTGTGGCAGGAGGCCCCGGCGCGGAGCAGACAGCGCGTGGGACGGGGGGGTTTTGGCAGGGACCCAGCACAGGGAAGGTCGCTGCTCTCCCCTTCCCCAGCAGTGACAGGGACTCGGTGCCAGCTCCTCAAGTCAGCAGGGACAGCAGCAAGGCCGTGTTCTGTCTCCTGCACTCAGCTCCCGGGGGAACGGGATGCGGGAGCCAAGGGAAGGCGCGGGAGCAGAGCGGCACAGGGGGGCTCAGCTCCCAGCTTTGCCTCTCCCGTGCCACTGGGACACCTTCCCTGCACAGCTAGGGCTGGGGCACAGTGCTGGGATTTGTTCCCAGTGCCGTTTTTGGGTCTGGAAGGTGCTGTTTGCCCCTTTAGCTCACGCCAAGCCTGTGCGCGCGTGTCTGTTCGGTCTAGCGGGAGCTGGGAAACTGGCGAGTTGCTGTGGCAGTTGTTTGGAAAAAGACATTCATTAGGCTGAAGAATGAATTTTCCATGAACTCAGAAGGCCTCCAGCACTCTCTCAGGCTCCTAATGATTTTGTCACAGCGTTAATCCCTCAGGTGAGCGGCGGCATTTTGATATCAGCAAACAAATTACGTTTTCTGCGCCGATAACCCAATCCGGAGTCAGGCATGAGAGCAGGGAACAATTCATCAGCTTCTCATGGGCCCTGCAGATCCCAGGCAGGCTGAGTTCATCTCCCTGTATCCCACAGCATCCCAGGGAATGTGTGTCTGCACAGGACACCTGGACAAGTACACCCAAGTAACCTGGTTTGGTTTTTAGTGATGCTCAGGATGCACTTCCTGTCTGGAATTCTGTGTTTTGAGAGCTAATGCCCATGCTGGAGAGTTTCCAGGAAGACAAATCCCAGGAAAATGGAGGTGGGGAGGATCAGCTGGTTTTTTTTCCAACAGGTGATTGATGTGTTGAGCTCAGAGGATGTGGTGGGTACAGAAAGTTTGCACAGATTTAAGGGGAAACTGGCCAAGCACAGGGGAGAGAAAAGCACTTAGGAGTTATTAAATATATAAACAACATCAGTTTCTGAAGTTTCCTAACCTGAGAGTAGCCCAGGGCTGGGAGGCTATTAGCAGGAATTATTGGATGGACTTTTGCTTTGACAGTAACATTTATTCTTACGATCCAGATATGAGGCAGAGGCACTGAGAAAATGAAAGGAACTTGCCTGTAGCAAGCTCTCAAATTAGCACCTCTATCTCCCAAGCCCCTGCCTGGTGCAGTGTCCATCAGGGCCTGGAAAGTGTGGAAATCTGCCTGGGCTGTTAGCAACAAACCCAGGAAAACTGTGGCAGCAGTGACGCAGGTGCAGAGGGTGAAACCAGCAGGATCAGGGGTGGGGAAGGGCTGGGAGCAGCACCTGGGAGCTGGAAAATTCACCTTGGGATCATCCCCTGGTTTAGTGGGAGCAGAATTCATGTGAACCTGTTTGGGTTTGGTCACATGAAGCACCCCTCTCCCATTTCTATAGCTGAACCTTCATTTCTGCATTTTAATGCCATCCCTAAATATCTCCTTCATCTCCAAATAATTCTGTCCTGTGCTTCCTGGTGGGATTATCTTGCTCTCCCCATCTCTCCTACCTCAGCTTTCGTTTCTAGGAAGAGCAGGCTGTGTTCATTCAACCTCTCTGGAGATGTTAATACACAATTCTTTACAGCATTTTATTGGGTTCCCTTCTAATTTAAGCATTTTTAGAGTTTGGGGTGCCTTGCTTTACCTCAGTCCGACACAGAGCCATGAGCACACCTCGCTGGGACTCTGTCAGGAGGACCCCAGTCCTGGGGGAATTTTATCTGTGATGTGCCTTTGAGTCTCCCCTTCCAGAGTCCTCTCTAGTTCAGTCTCTCAGACATTTTTTTCTTCTGTTTTCTCCATTTTTTCTTGTTCTTTTTCAAGATCAAAGCCTTCTGATGGTGCTGCCAAAAGCTGTGTGGCCTCAGGCTGTGCTCTTGTCCAGCATGAGTGAGGAAACTGCAGTGAGGTGAGGACAAGAGGCAGAGCTGGAATAAGGGCATGAAAATCCCCATGAAAATCAGGGTCCAAACATTGGAATTTGGACCAGCTGGACTTGTCTCCTTGCATCCTTTAAATCCTTTCTTCTGAGATGGCTGCAAGAATCTTATCAGTCATTTATCTGCTTGGATAGGTCATGTCTGTTTATCTAGATAGCATAAGAAATAATCCTGATTTAGATCCATCCATCCATCCAAACATTAAAAAAGCTGTGACAAAGTCTGATCCTGTTATTCAGGGAACCCCTCTACTTTCACTGTGTTGTCCTTCTGCCTTCATTCCTGATTCTCATATTCCTTATGTTGCACGCAGAATCTTCTGGTGTATTTTCTAGGATCCTTGTCAGCACAAATATTTGGTCATGATTGAGAATCCAATTACAACATTAATTAAGTTTTTTGCGACTGGAAACAAGTGTTGGCTTGCAAAGACAAAAATGTGTCTTCACTGTATTTGAATTCCTCTGATTATCAATGGAATTGGGATGGAAAAGGATGGGATGGAATAGGATGGGATGGTATAAGATGGGATGGAATGGAATAGGATGGAATGGAATAGGGTGGGATGAAATGCAATGGAATAAAATGGAATTCCAGGTGGTCCAGAAGCTGCAGGGGGTTTGGGAAACCTTCTGTGGCTCTGGGAGTGTGTGACTGGTGTTGTGATGGCAGCATGGGGAGGGAAAAGCAGAGGAGGGAAAGGTGGAGCAGGGAGAGGATGAGGAGGGAAGAACTCACCTCTCACTGGCAAGTGCTGCTTGCTCTTTAAAAGGGGAAAACCAAACTTCCTCTGCCCCCTGGCTCTGCAGGTCAATAAAATAAACCCTCACTAATGGCTGAGTCAGAGACTCGACAACTTCATTACACTTGTAAAATCAATGGGCATTACCCAGCTCTGCTGATGGATCTGAGCTGCAGGATGTCAGCACGGCCTGGCCAGGGGCTGGGGGCTGACAGGGGGTTGTGAATACATCTGGAGCCCTCTCAGGCACTTCTCCTGATGGGCCAGACCTTCCTCTGATGTTCCACCCGTGCTCCCTGCGGGGCATTCCCACCCCCACGGCCAGGTGAGCTCTGGCAGAGGTGTCCTGGAGCAGCCAGGCCACCAGCAGAGCAGCAAGGTCAGCCCATGATGTAAAAGTCCACACGGCTGAAGGGCTGCTGAGGCAAATTTGTAGCTTCTGGACTGCTGCTGGGAGGCCTGGATGTAAATGACAACGCAGCTAATAAGGTCTAATTGGCTATTAAAGGAGGAAGCAGCCCTGGAGATGCTGAGGGCCAATTAACCCTGGGAGCCTGACACTGCTGCTGTGCAGTGATGTGTGAGAGCCTTTCACAAACAGAGAGGACAGGGGCACTGCAGGTCCTTACCCAAATCCTCTGGAAATTGCTGGGATATTTCAGTGCTCACTTGCAAGTGTTCCCCTGCCTTTGTAGAGGATTTAGTGGCTGAGCAGTGCAGGCACCCCCCTACAGGCACCCCGTGGGCATCAAAGCAGCCCTGGCAAGGTGGAACTCCTCAGGAGGCTGATTTTTTAAACTCTGCTCAGCTCTGAGGGACTAAAAACCCAGCCAGGTGAGGTGGATCCATAGGGAAGGCACATTCCTGCATCAGGCTGTGATGGAGACAAGTGCCAGAGAATCCAGGTCCCAACCCCAAGGCTGGGGAGCAGGGGGAGGCAGGGAACTGCCCTTGGAAGGCTGAGATGGATCCTGAGTTTTTTTTTCTCGAGCTGTGGAAGCCACCAGGGGCTGTGGGAGGCACAATCAATCATCCTGCCTCAAACACTGTCTGAGATCAGGGCCGTGGGGAGCCCAGGGTTTTGACACAGGCTTGTTAATTTGAATAAACAAATTGTGTCTAATGGCGTTGTCTTCTAATTGATGCCAGTGCCTTCTCAAGAAAGGAAAACAGAGATATTCAGTGTTGCAAAGCCAGCTACCTGTTTTCATAGCCTGTTTTTCTGCTAGGAGTGGGCAGGCAGAAAATGGGATTGGGTGGATTTGATGAGGAATTGGGACTTGGGAATCTCAGCATAATATGGACCATGTCTCAGACTTTGGAGTCTATTGCATCTTAATGACATGAGGGTGGCTTTGTGTGCTGCTGTTGAGTTGATGATCTTTCTCTTGTTCCTCCAGTTGATTTTATTCTAATTTCTGCATTTTTGCTGCTCTGAACTATGACTTTTCTGAAATCCCAGGATTTGGATCCAAGCAGGAGTTCAAAGATAGGGCTCAGCTCCTGGAGTTGGAGCAGCTGCAGGTTGATTGTGTTTGTCTGCTTGGCTTTTTGCAGAGCTGAGAGAAGGGGACTGTGCCTGCAGGGTCTGTCCCACATGTCTTGCCTGTCCCAGAGGAAGAGATGAGGCTGATACACTGAACACAGCCCCGTTCTCACTGGAGTTTGCCATGGAAAGCAGGATGGAGTTCCTGTCCCCATTTCTGGTGATCCCCAAGGATGTTTCTCTTGTCTTGTGTCAAGGAAGCAGCTGGAAAGAAGATCCAGTGCTGACCTCAGCAGTGCAGACAGGCTGATTCACTCCTTCAAACCTGCCTGAAACATCTTTTAGTCTCTCTGGGCTGTGAGAGTCCAGGTTTGTGGATTTGCTGGTTTAGAGGTGAACTGGCCTGAGCTGGAGTTTGCCCTGACAGAGCCAGGACTGTGCTGGGAGCCCTCCAGAGCAGGGACCTGCTGAACCCCTGCCATGACCCCTTGGGCCGTGGGGAGCAGCAGAGAAGCCTCAGAGGCTGCTTTTTGTCCTGACTCAGCTCCAAAAGAGACAAAAGCTCCTCTCAGCCACACGGCCAGGAGCGCTTGGCTGCAATTATTTCTGTTACCTTTTATCTGCCTCAAAGGAACACTTAAAAAAAATCATCCTGCCCATAGCGGGTAACCTGATGAGCCTAATTTGGTGGTATGAAAACACAACCACTTGGAGGTTTCCAATCCATGTTCTGGCTAATTAGATCCGCTTCCCCTGCTAGCTGCTGCCCGCTGTGCAGTGTTGCATGTGCTCAAACACCCCAGCATGAGCAGGAGTGTGGTGCACGGTGGTTAATGCGCATTTTGCCTGATGGTTTCGGGGGGTAGGATTGATGCTGTTCGCTGCTGAGCCAAGAAAAGAGGCAGCAGCAGCTCCAGCTGTGAAGCAGCCGCTGCTTCCCCAGGCGTGGAGGGACCTGCTGGTCCCTTTGGGCTCCTGGGGTTCTTTGTCTTGCTGAGCTGGGCTTGCAGGCAGCGCTGGAGAGGCCTGGAGGGGGAAGGAGGAGGTTTTTGAGGGGGCTGTGGTGTGAGGGTGTGAGAGGCAGCGCTCCAGGGCTCGTGCAGCTCCAGGTCACTGCCACTTCCCATCAGGGGACACGGGGATGATGGCCCATCCTGTGGCCATGGAAGGGTGTCCAAGGCAGTGCAGCCATTGCCTCTAACCCTGACATGACAGCTGCTGGACAGGACTGACAGTTCCATCTGCAGACATGGAATGGACTGAACGATTTGTGTGTGGCTGGGTGCAGCCTGGGCCATGGACCAGCTACAGCTCACAGGTCTGGGCATCTGAGTAACACTTCCATGCCCAGGGCTGGCAGTTCGGGGCCTTTTCCATAAAAATTGGCTTTATTTGTGGAGAAAGGTGGGCCAGTTTATGTTAGGAGTTGACAGAACTGCAGTTTTCCCTCCAGCATGGAAAATACTTCCCGTGCTTCAGGGCTAGAGGAGCTCAGAGCACTGAGGAAACTTTCCTGCCCTCCAAGGGATGGTTTTGTGTCCACTTAGGGATGCCAGCAGTGCATGTCCTGTCTGCACACCCCTCCCAACACAAACAGCACCAGTGGGGAAATGGCACAGAAATTCAGCAGGGCCTGCCTGAGGTTTCCACCCAGACAGAAAATAAATTGGCTGCTGCTGCTGCTCTCTTTTCTAAAGTGGTGTACCTGGAATGGGGCCAGCTCTTTTCCCTTCTCTGGGAGACACCCATTGCTTCTCCAGGGAGATCTGGGGAACCTGAGGAGCGGGATTGGCTTGTGGGTTTAGCGAGCAGCAGGCTGCCGCAGAGGTTCATTGCATCCGGCTGAAGCGCTCCCCAAACCGGGAATTTTGGGATGAAAAACGGCTGCAAAAGCAAATCCCTGGTGTTGCAATCTGCCCTGGACTCGCCTCCCCCTCTGTGTGTCGGGGTGAGGTGTCTGGGCAGCAGATAACAAGAGCCTCATCCGCATTCATGCCCCGGCTCTCCTGCGGGCGAGCGGCCGTGCGCTGATGAGGCCGAGAACATCATCACTTGTGCCTCTAATGGCCGAGCACACGCTGCAAATTCTGGCTTAAACGGAGTCTGATGTGCTCAGAAGCTGCACAAGTCTCTTAAAGAAAATGAGATCTTAGCAGGAAGCCTAACACCAAACAGAAGGCTCTTTATTGACCACGGGATGCTGCTGTCGGAAGGGGACTGCAGGTGGCTGTTCCTGCCTAGTAAAACATGTCAGGCTGGTCTGGATGTACTTTTTTTATTTTTTTTTTTTTTTTTTTCTCAGACAGTTAAGAAACCAATAAAGTTAAATTGGTAGGACTGTCTAATGTGATTACAGCAAGATGGGGATAAATGTGGTTCCATTAGAGCCTGTTTTGAGACAGGAGGCTGTCATTTTGTGATGGAAAACTGAGATGACAGCGAGTATTGGTATTCCAAGGGCCTTTTTCTAAGGAATGACCTGCTCTGTCTTTTTGACATCAAACATATGTATGCATAAGGAGAGCACTGATTTGTGTTCTGGTGCAGCTCCACTTTTTAGTCTGAAGTGTTCTATCAAAAATTTTATGAGGGAAGGGAAAA
The DNA here is from genome assembly GCA_013397295.1 of Polioptila caerulea. Lineage (NCBI taxonomy): Eukaryota > Metazoa > Chordata > Aves > Passeriformes > Certhiidae > Polioptila > Polioptila caerulea. The sequence goes on from VYXF01006938.1 coordinate 55,134, forward strand.
AATCCCTTGGAGAAAGTGCTTGAATGTGGAAAGGTGGCTCCTTGGGCCCGGGCAGAGCCTCCAAATTCCAGGCTGTGAAGGGCTGGGAGGGGCTCAACGTGAGCCCAGCAGTGAAGGTGGCTTCTGGCTACAGGCTGGTGCCTTCAGGGCATCCTACATCACATCTGTTCATGGGAAATTGGAGTTCTGGAGGGAGCTCTTGGGTCGGTGGCATGTGCAGGACAGACCTAATCTGATCCTGGCTTCGGCTTTGCAGTTCTTGGATTCTGTCTTGGTGTAATCCCAGTCCTTGACCACCCTGGAACCAGGATTCTGAGTTTCCTCTCTTTGCTCTCAACACTTGATAAGAGATCCAGAACTTGCTCCTTGTCTTTTCCAAGGAGAAGGCTTGGAGCTGACCCTCAGCTCCCATCTGGTTTCTTTGCCTCTGGGCTCTAATCTCAGTGTTGGTTGTCAAATGTTTCACAGGGACTTCCCACTGCCCCTGGGATGTAATTAAAGATTTCCAGCCAAAAAAAACCCCAAAAACCTTCTGCACTCTTGGTGTTCTGCAAGGAACTACAACGTGGATTGGTGTTTGTGCTGGAATCTCCTGCATGGAGCCATGCGTGGATTGATCATTCCTGGTGGTCAGGAAGAGAGGGAAAAGAAATGTCTGATATCACCCAGGAGATTAAATCTGGGAGGGGAAATGCAGTGTCTGATGTCCTCCTTGGCCAGGAGGTGAAATCTGGGAGGGAAATGCAGTGTCTGATATCCCCTGTCCAGGAGATGGAATCTGGGAGGGAAATACCGTGTCTGATATCCCCTGTCCAGGAGGTAAAATCTGGAATTTCGTGGACAGAAAAACACCAGGAAGGACAGGAGAGGAAAGGCATGACCCAGATCTTACTAAAGCAAAGATGATGTGCCATCAAGTGAGTAACGCTAATGGAAAATGTAGGAACTGACTAATGTTGTAGCCAGAGTAATTGTTTGGAGGACTGGCATTTCTGGTATTTAAAAGATTTAGAGTGAGCTTTCAGTAAATAAAGGAGGAATTGGCCCTGAAGTGCAGGGCTAAGATTTGGCAGCTGAGATTGAAAAAGAAGGGGAGGGGGGGAGGGTTGTTGCAGCTACTTTAAGGAAAGAAAATAATTTTTCAAACTGCATTTCACTTGATTGAGTATCAACAGGAAGGGCTGGACTGGAAAATCTTTATTCCATAGAGCAAAAATCACCTCAGCGAGGCTGCCCATGGAGCTGAAGGGAAACTTCCACATCCCTGTGGGTGCAATCCCGTGGGATTATAACATCAGTCCCACTTTTTGTGCTGCAAAAACAGGAGCTCATTTGCTGCTTGGAGTGAGGCTGCTTTTGCAAGGTTTCCTTGGAGTTCTTTGTCTGTGTGTGGTGGCAGCCACAGCAGCTTTTCCAAGCGGTGGATGTTGGTTTCCCTGGGATTATTTCATTTCCTTCATGGATGCTGGGCAGCCAGGGCAAGGTAGAAAAACCCTTTTGTGCCGGGCTGGCTTTGTTCTAGTCTGTAGTCTGGGATTTGAGGCTGTCTGGGAGAGCATGTTTGTGTAAACTAATGATCCCATTCCCTCACTGTCTTTATCAACTTCACCATCCTCTGTTCCACGGGGTTAAATCAGAGTGCAGAGCTCTGGTGGTTTGAGCCACTTAGTGATTCTCAGGGTGCTCAGGACCGGGGAAATGGGGGTGCCATCAAACACCAGCTCCTGACCTGGTTCTTGAAGGGGTTTGCCCATTAAGGTGTGGATGGGGACAGCAGAAGGGGATCATTAATAGGAGCAGAGCAAAGCCCAGCCAGGTCCTAATGAGCTGCCATGCAGAGCTTTTATAAAGGTCCTTGTGGCTTCCAGAGTCGCTTTTTGCTCCCTCATTTCTCCCTGGATTCCTCTGCTCAGGACCAAGAGGGCAGTGCAATGTTGGGGACGCAGGTCTGGATGTGGATCCTGAGGTGCAGATCCCAGCTGTGCCTGAAATTCGTGCTGGGACCAGACTGGGAGGGGTTCTCTCTCCTCCCAGCGGTGCTCAAAGCCATGGTGGGGCTGGTACCAAGGGCTCAGAGCTGGCAGGACACAGGGGAAGGGCGGGCAGCATTCCCAGAGCCTGTTCCCTTTGCCTGTGTCGGGAATGTGCCCCGGGAACCCTCTGGCGTGGAGCTGAGCTCGGGGCTGCTGGTGCTCTGATTAATGCTGCAGCAGGGCTCGTTCTGCTGGAGAGGAACCTTTCCTCCAGAGACATTAAATATTAATAGCAGCAATAGAGACACAGATAAACAAGAGCGAGTTACAAACTTCATTTCGAGGGCACTGCTGTTCGCTCTGGCAAACTCCTGTCACAGCCAGCTCGGGAACACGGCCCAGAGGCTGGGGCTGCATTTAAATATCTGCATTTCCACCTGGAACTCCGAGTTCCTGACTGTTTGCCCAGCAGAAGAAAGCCTCCCCAGCCATGATCAAACCCCTTCTGGAAGGTGACAGTGACCTGCCACCAGTGCCTCTCACACGGTCAGAGCTTCCCCAGCCGCTGCCATCTGTGCCTTGTGTTTCCTTATTCCACTCCAGTGCATCTGCTCTGCTCAGGGTTTTGTTCTACAAGTTCCTGGAGAGTTGAGAACTCACCTTCAACAACCAGTCAGGGGTTTTAGGCAGCTTGTTATGAACTATCCAGGATGGGTTCAGGGATGCTCTGGTAGGAGACTTTCCCCGCTGTGGGTGTTCAGATCTCTCTCTGCAGCAGCAATCACTCGATTTTTTTATTTGAAAATCTTCACGACACGTGGTGATAATTTACAAACCACACCTGTTTAAAACCTGCCACTTCCTGGTGCAAACACCCGAGGTTTTTGGGGTAAGAGGAGTCAGGTATTTTAGGCAGGTTGTTATGAACTATCCAGAGTGGATCAGGGTGGGGACAGGGATGCTCTGGCAGGATGAGAATTTCCTCTCTTTGTGGTCAGAGCTGGGGGTGCTCAGATCTCTCTTTGAAGCCTCTCTGCAGCATAAATCACTTGATTTATTTATTTGAAAATCCTCATGACACGTGGTTGTACCTTACAATTCACACCTGTTTAAAACTTCCACTTCCCCGTGCAAATACTTGAGGTTTTTTTGGGATAACAGGAGCAGGCATCCCATAACTCCAGGAGCTGGGCATAGAGGGAAAATCAGTCTAGGAAAAACACTAAATAATCCCAGTGCAAACTGGGAATCAGTAATGAGCCTGATGTTTACTGCTTAAACAGCTTTCAGATGAGAAATGATTGCAAACTCATATTTTAGTAATGCAAAATATTATTGACTGAATTCAAAGTGAGAGCATTTATAACATATCAAGTCGAGTTTTGTACTGTAATTTATATTGGATTCTCCTTCCCAAGGGGTGGGAATGGGGGAGGCAGCTGCTGGCTGAGGTGTCATGCTGGAAACAGCTGAATTTTGATGTTTTAAATGATTTTTAGGTGCTCTTTTGGCTGTATTGCCCCTTGATATTTAGGGAGGAACACTGGGACATGGAAAATATAGGGGGAAAAAAAGAGATTCTGGGCCACCCTGCCAGTCTGGAAAACTCTTATTTGAACCAGCAGGTCTGGAAACTGATTCTGGTTTGAGAATGTGAGGTTGGATTGAGAATTCCAGCCCTTCCTGCAAAATAAGATGATGAACTATTTCTGCAAATCCACCTGGGCAATGAAAATCCCACCAGGTGTCTTGGGAAGCTCCAGTGGAGCAGAACCGTGGAGCTGTGACCAGCAAAACTAGGAATAATTAATGGAAAAGGAAACAAAACCCAGCCCGTGGCTGCAGAGGAAAAAGGGCAACAAACCCCAGCACTGCTCTGCCTTCCAAAGGAGAAGAGGTTTAAAATTTCCTCTTATTAGTGAATGCAGCAGCAAGGAAAATCAGGCTGGGAATCTGAAGGTTAAATATTAAGAAAATCAGGCAAATGAGTCTTGATTTCAAATTTGCCCTCATTGTCAGTGAATTATATCGAGTTTCTTTTTATAATGCTGTTGGGACAAACACACCTTAATCACTTTAGCATGGCCAGCCTGAATATGTTGAGGTGATGGGATCCATCACCTCCAATCTTTTCAGGCGTGGCGGGGCTGTGGAGAGAAGATGTGGGAGTTTTTTTGGTTCAAGATCTAATTAGTCCTTACCCACAGAGCCCTGTCCTCTGCTGCTGGCCCCTGGCAGCTCCGTGCCCATTTCCATGCACACTCCTGCAGCTCTCGGAGCTCCAATTTAGCACTGATGAGAAAAGACAAGTGTTTTCCAGAATTGGATGGCACAGTGAGGAAATGGCCCTCATCACTTATATTTATGTTCTTAATTCACTCCTCTCTGGTCATTGGCCATTGTACAAGGCCCCCATCATCTCTGCTGGTTGCAACACTTGAGCAGAGTTTGTCTTAACGTGATTTATGGCAGCAGAACTTTCAAGGTAATTATTGAGATTGCTGCAGCAGTTCCTTGAAGGGATTCTGAAGGGTATTTTTGGGTGGTGGTGAGGGAAGGAAGGGTCCAACAGGCTGCAGGTTTTACCTGACTTGGTTTATTCTCATCGCCTGTGATGCTGGCAGGGGAAAACTGGAGGTCACCTGTGCATGGAGAGACAGACAACAGCATAAACCTCACTGTCCTCCCTGGAAGGAGACAGCTTAAAAGGGGAGGAGAATTATGGAGCAGAGAGTTTGGCTAATGCTTGGTGCTTTCAGTGCACCAAGAGTCGCCGCCGTAATTTCTTCCAGGCTGGCTTTGGGTGGCGGGGCTGAGAGATGGATGGAGCTGCTGTGAGCGCCCTGATGGGAGCTGAGCAGCCTGGAGCTGCAGGGAGAGGGCTGTGAATCTCCTGCAAGCACATTCCAGGCAGGAACAGACGTCGTGCTGCTCCAAGAGGGGTTTTTATCAGCCCGGCTCCCCCTGCCCCCGCGGATTGCTGCTGTTCGTGGCCCCTGCTCAGGTGCAGGGAGGCAAACAGAGGCTCCAAATGTCAAATTGGGAGGCACCAAAATAAAGCAGCCGTGCTGGAATCAGAGCTCATGGCTTGAGCTGCTCGTTGTGACTCGGGGTGCTGTGCAGGGACATTTCCTGGCTCCCCTGAGAGCTCTGGTGTCACCTCTCTGTGTGCTCAGTGTTAGCTGGGTGAAGGGATTTGTGCTTTATTCTCCCAGGAGTTGAAATCTTCCACAACTTTTCCTCTTTGGAGCTCAGCTGTTGATCCCCCCACATTTGCTCAGATATTCAGAGAAATTTCTGGAAAGCTTTGGAACAGGCTGCCCAGGGAAGTGGTGGAGCCATCAACTCTAGAAGGGTTCAAAAAATCTGTGGATGTGGCCCTTGGGGACAGGGTTTAGTCCAGGGACACCTTCCACTATCCCAGGTCACTCCAAGCCTCATCCAGCCTCACCTCAGACACTTCCAGGGAAATTTTTCCCTCCTACAAGCTTGATGGTGATGCCACTGAGCAATAAATTCAAGTACAGAAATTGCAGAGGATTTTGATTTTTTAAGGTTTTTTTTTTTTTTTGGCCCAAGAGTAAAACTTTGTAAGCTGAGGAAATCAGTGAAAAAATTAAAATCAAGACACCAGAAACTCTCTGGTGGGATTTTGTGATCAATCCACATAAAATTGAGGAAAAAGGAGAATGCTGAGAAAACTGTCTGGTTCTCTTGCCTCTCCCTGTCAGGGATAAAAGTCAGGAAGGGCTTTAAAAAATCTGTTGTGTGGCTGTTGCACACTCCCAGTAAAACCAGGAGCATTAATGATAGCCATGCCTGGAGCCTGAATTATTGTAATGCCATTTGTCTTGGTTATTGCAGAACAGAACCTGGTGCAGAGCTTTGCTGAAGGGATCATAAAGTTGGTGTGAAGAGAGCTGGAAACTAAACAGAAAAGGCTTTTACAAAAAAGCCATTAAATGAGAAATGAGGTCTGGCTGAGAAGTGGGGCATGAAGGAGGGATGTGGCTGTCGGGTCTGTGGATTTTGCTTTTCCCACTGCTCCTTTTCTGTGCTGCTGGAATAACCTGTGCCCCACGGGTGTGTGCCCAAGGGAAATTCCTCTGGAAATTCCAGAGCCCTGTGGTTCCTGCAGGGTGCACAGGCTGCAGGGGAGGCCAGGAGTGTGTGGGAACAGCAGCTCCTGTGCCATCCTTAGAGCTGATCAATGGGTTTAATCCATATTTTCTGTGGGATCCCGTGAGTTCTTGTGCCCTGAGTGCAGACTGATGGCTTTAATCCATGTTTTCCATGGCATCCTCTGAGTTCTTGTGCCCTTAGTGCAGACTGATGGGTTTAATCCATATTTTCTGTGGGATCTTGTGAGTTCTTGTGCCCTTAGTGCAGACTGATGGCTTTAATCCATGTTTTCCATGGCATCCTCTGAGTTCTTGTGCCCTTAGTGCAGACTGATGGGTTTAATCCATATTTTCTACAGGATCCTGTGAGTTCTTGTGCCCTTAGTGCAGACTGATGGGTTTAATCCATATTTTCTGTGGGATCCTGTGAGTTCTTGTACCTTTAGTGCTGACTGATGGGTTTAATCCAAGTTTTCCATGGCATCTTGTGAGTTCTTATTCCCTCAGTGCTGATCAATTGGTTTAATCCATGTTTTCCACTGGATCCTCTGAGTTCTTTTCCCTTAGTTCTGGCTGATAGGTTTAATCCAAATGTTCTGCAGGATCCTGTGAGTTCTTCTGCCCTTAGTGCTGACTGATGGCTTTAATCCAAGTTTTCCATGGGATCTTGTGAGTTCCTATTCCTTTAGTGCAGACTGATGGCTTTAATCCAAGTTTTCCATAGGATCTTGTGAGTTCCTATTCCTTCAGTGCAGACTCATGGCTTTAATCCGTATTTTCTACAGGATCCTGTGAGTTCTTCTGCCCTTAGTGCTGACTGATGGCTTAAATCCAAGTTTTCCATGGGATCTTGTAAGTTCCTATTCCTTTAGTGCAGACTGATGGCTTTAATCCAAGTTTTCCATAGGATCTTGTGAGTTCCTATTCCTTTAGTGCAGACTGATGGCTTTAATCCAAGTTTTCCATGGCATCTTGTGAGTTCTTATTCCTTCAGTTCTGATCAATAGGTTTAATCCGTGTTTTCCACTGGATCCTCTGAGTTCTTTTCCCTTAGTTCTGGCTGATAGGTTTAATCCAAATGTTCTGCAGGATCCTGTGAGTTCTTCTGCCCTTAGTGCTGACTGATGGCTTTAATCCAAGTTTTCCATGGGATCTTGTAAGTTCCTATTCCTTTAGTGCAGACTGATGGGTTAAATCCATGTTTTCTGTGGGATCCTGTGAGTTCTTGTGCCCTTAGTGCTGACTGATGGCTTTAATCCAAGTTTTCCGTGGCATCCTGCGGGCATCCTGTGAGACACCACCCCGTGAGCATCCCCCTTGCTGCCCTTCCTTCTCCCCCTGCTCATCTCAGCCCTGAGGGGCTCCTGGCATCCCCTGGGTGCTGCTGGAGCCATCCCCAAGGGCAGCAGGCGAGGAGGGAGGGAGGAGAGGCAGGGATGAGCCGTGGCATCTCCAAAGTGCCATTGCTCGGGGGATGATGCCAAGGGAGCATCTCTCACCTGCTGGGCTGATTCTGAGTGAGGTGGAGGGGCAGGAATTCACTGGCAGAGCTGGAATCTCCCTCCATCCTCCCCTCGGTGCCCCCCAGCAGGGCAGGGGGCAGGGAGGGTGGGCAGGGAGGCTTTGTGCCAGCTCTGGAGCAGGAGCAGCGAGCGCTCTCTGGCACGGAGGGAATTAAAATTTGGGATGCAGTCAGGGAGCAGCGGCTCTGGCGTGTGCTGATCTCCTGTTCCCTGCCCTGGCAGTGCCCCTGCGTGGGGCACAGGGAGGGCACACAGCACCCCGGGCTCACTCTGGTTTGTGCTGGGGGTTTGCCCACGCTGCAGCCACGGGCACATCCAGCCCATCCTGCTGCTCCCTGGTGAGCTCCTGTCAGTCAGGGAGACAGGCAGCCCATCCACACCTCCCTGAGCTGCTCTCAGGGCTCTTCCAGCACCTCAGAGGGGTTGCATCCCCCCAGAACCTTTCATTTAATTAATATTTCCTCATTTAACCCAGCTTCGTGGTGCTGGTTGAGCTCCCACTGAACAACCACGGGCAGACCCGTTGCAATGGAGTTGTTTTAAATGGGAAAAATGTCCTTTTTGGAGTGTTCCTTGTGGAAGTGACACTCAGGAGTCCCAGCATCAGCACTGTGCAGTGCCTGGTTGTGTTTCAGGGAGATCTGGCCTGGGTCAAGTGCAGAGCAGTGTCCATAATTAAACTATAAGGCAAAGTATTTTCCTTTCATCACTGTTAGCCTAATTACATTTGTCAATGGGAGTCCTGCTCCAGAAATCGATAGAGGAGGAAGCTCTGCTCAGCTGTGTGTGAGAGGAGGTGCATTCCCACAGCCTCCCCTCGGCCCTGCAGCAAATAATGGTAATAACAAATCTATATTTGTGCTTCTCGTGTTTGCTGTTATCTGGATCTCTTTGGTGAGATAACACAGGCAGAAGAAAAGCAGCATTCTCTCTTTTTTTTCCCTTCTGCCCGTGTGTTTTCACATTTTTAAATTAACCTTATCGACTCACCTGTTGCAAGCAGGGCTCTGCTGGCTGCCAGCTCCTGGCAGGGGGGGCTGACATTTCTGTATCACTCACAAAATCCCAGAATGGTTTTGGCTTGGAAAAGACCTTAAAGCTCATCCTTACCGTGGGCAGGGACACCTTCCACCAGCCCAGACCTCTTGTGGCACTTTTAGGATAAATTAGGAAGATTTTTGCTCTTTTATACCCAAACTCCAGCACTTTGTCCCTCACAAACTTTCACCTGCCCCTGACGGAGAGCTGAAGCTGAAACTTTGTAGGACATGTGCTTTTTTTTTTTTTTTTTTTTTTTTTTTTTTTTATTAAGCAATAAATTTTCACGAATAA